>JACXGM010002650.1:12968-45811 GCA_016801145.1 Umbra pygmaea | reverse complement strand
CTCTCCTCTCTCTCTCTCTCCCCTCTGTCTCTCTCTCCCCTCTGTCTCTCTCTCCCCTCTGTCTCTCTCTCCCCTCTATTTCTCTTCCTCCCATCTTTTTCTTTCTCCTCTGTTTCTCTCTCTCCCTCTGTTTATCTCCTTTTGTTTTTCTCCCTCTCTTCTCCACCCTCTCTCCCTCTCTTTTGCTCACTTCCTGTCTCTCTCCCAGCCAGCTGTTTCACCCAGTTGTCCCATATGCCCATTATTCGTGTACATGCAGAAAAACATCCACAGGGAAAATTGCATGCACGATATCAAAGTTATATGTTCAGTATTTGAATTGAATCATCATTTATATGAAAAGGACCCCAGATGAAATATAGGTTGTTTGAAAAATAAAAAAACAGACCTTGGAACAGTGTCTTTGGGCAACGTTAACTAAATTCTCTTCCAAAAAAGTTAAGCTCTTACCATTGTGAAGGTGATTTGATTTAATGATCTTCTCAGAGTATTCAGATATACTTGAACATTCAATCTGGGCGAGATGAGAAAGCACAAAAACACACATCAAACATGATATAGAGTATGAACCTGTGTACAGTACTCAATTTCCCCTTCAGGCAAAAAAGGAATGCTTGCATATCCAGTTACCCTATAGCTTTATTTAATAAAGCTTTATTTGACCAAGAAATACTGTTATCTTGTTTTAGAAATAAATGATTGTAGCATAACACTGAGACCTTTCCTATGTTATAGATATTTTGTCAGTGAATACTTAGCAACCGGTATAAGTCCACACACACCCACAGAGCTACACACTTCCATTTTTTTGTATCCCTCTCTCAACCACGGTTGTTATATATTATTCATATGAGGAAAAGACATGGTAATGTATTTTCTGTGAATGAGAAAACCTGTGCCCTCTAGGAATGGCAGATCTTTTTGCTTGTGTCCCAAATAGATCCAAATGTCCCTGGTCAAAGGTAGTGCACTATGTAGGGAACGAGGTGGATTTTGAAATACATGCATTGACTTTGAAATCATCTGCCTTACTGATTACATCCGGGTGCCTGGAGACAGACTTTAGACCCATCAGGACTTGTGAATGGTACAGACATTATCACAGACAAGGTTTAGGAGCAACAGACAATAAACCCCTCTTGAATATCAAACAAATTTTACATAAACATTGGTTTTCACAATAAAGCCATTCTCAACTATATAGCCACTCTCATTTGATTCACACTGAATGAACACTTTAACTTTATTCACACAGAAGGACCACTCATAATAATTCACAGTTCATTCATAAGCTACTCTGAACTGATTCACAATACGGACGGACCACTGCAAAGTGGCTTCACATTACAGGGACACTTTTAATTAATTCACACCACTACAGTCAGAGTCAGTGGAAGCCGGTGAAAATTAATTGAGGAGAAATAGAATAGTATCTCACACTGGTCTCAATGTGTCAATCTACAATCCATTTACGCCAGCCCAGATATTAGAGTGAGCCCATTCTCCTCAATTACCATTCACCGGCATCTGGTGCTCTCATTGGATTCACATTATAGGGCCACTCTCATTTGTTTTGGCTTGTGTGGATCTGCTTGTGTCTGTAGTGTAACATGGTCCTCGGTGTATAAAACAGAGACTCTCACCCCGTATACGTGCTTGGCACCAGCGTTGGCAGCAAACATGGACAGGATACCGGTCCCACTGCCGACGTCCAGGACGATCTTGTCCTTAAACATGTGTTTGTTGTGGTACATGGCGTTCCGATAGGTCAAAGTTCGGACCTCATCCTTCAACATCTCCTGTACGAGGAACGACAACGTGCAGATATTAAAGTTGTAGTGTGTGATTTTGGCACTACTGAGCTAAAATGGTTCCATGAAAATGTGTACTATGTCATGTACTTGTGGTCTATGTCAGGATGTGTGCCCCGTGTCAACAAAACCATCCAAATTAAACTTGAAATTTCTTGGCTAGGCTAGCTAATGTGTCAGTCATTCTACTTAGAGATTATGTGCATACAGCCCTGGCCCTGGAGAGCTACCACCCTGTAGGTTTTCTCTCCAACCACACATAATGTAGCCTCATTCAGTTTATCAACCAGCTAATTTTTAGAATCAGGTGTGCTAGATTAGGGTGGGAGTGAAAACAATCAGGACAATAGCTTGCCAGGACCAGGGTTGGTGTCCCCTGGTATACAGTATAAACAGAATAATGCCACAGTCAGTCAAAAAACTTGTATCTCCACACAGACACTTTTAAGGACATTAACAAATGACCACATAATCCTCGTTGACTAACATACAATTATTTCAAAAGTCATTTTAAGCAGAATTTGTTGTAAAAATAAGTCATGAAATATATGACCAGTCCAAAATGGGAGGTTAATATTAATTTGTTAATTGCAAACGTCACAGGCTGCTTCTTTAAGAGGTGAATTCTAATTTCTATTGATTCTGATTAAAATTGTTACATAATTGCCTAATTATTCTCTCTTTGGATGGGCTATGTACAAAATGTGTTGTATTTTTGGAACCTATCATTGTTTTCTATTCTTTTAGATTTTGTGTGCCTACACAACTACAACTAAGTGGGCAATAGATGGTTCAAGCTTGTCAATGATAACTACAAGCTTGCTATACTCAATCCCTGTGTTGTACTATCCCTGAGCAAGAGAGTTAACCCTCTTTGTTCCTGTAAATGTCTTTGGATAAAATTATGATTGAAATGTAAGTCCAGGAGTCTTTCACAGACATTTTATGTGGACAAGAATCCCCAGAACAATGTCAACATGTCTCAAATAACACTCACAAACACTTACTAATAAATAATAATACTACACTGAGTCAAAAGCAGTAAATTCCATTAAAACCATTTCCTAGTTTCACCGGTGCCCTCGTATGATGTGCTATTCACCATGGTCCAAAAAATTGCAGAAATAGGCTAGCATTTGAGACATATTCCTTGTCTTCCTAAGCATTATTCAATTTCACAACCTCTGGATTTCTATTAATAGCAAAAGGTTACAGAAATGATATTTAGGACATAATGCTCCTGAATTTCTGGCACAAGCTATTTATATTGAGTTGCTGTAGGTCTATAGAAAAACCCTGAGGGGATTATCTTATATCCATCTCTCTAAACCCATTCACACAAACATGCACCCACAAACAGTACAACACACATGTAAACACACACGGACATGGACAAACACAAAAAACACACAGTTTAATGGAAACAGCTCTTTCCTATGCTCCGGTTCATTGCGTGCAGACAAAACCTGACCCACATGGTAAATAAGGACCTCGATAGAAACTAATTCCAGATTGTTCCCTAGCCATTCTTGCATTCAGCCTAAGGCATACTGTAAGCACTATCTAAAGTATGGGTCTGATCCTTCGATGCTACGCATTCCTTACTTTACCACGTCGGGCACCAGGATGTCAGCCTTGTATAAGTCAATCAAACTGTCATACAGATGACCAAATCCTCCGTTTCTCAGTTATTACCCAGTCATTTAGTTTTTCTTGCAATGTCAAAACCGTTACCACCCCATAAAGTAAACAGTGCCCCAGTAATTGTCCCCCTCATTAACTCAGAGGCCCCGCCTACCTCGTGAATGCCAAAGTGGGCATAAGAATCGAAGTAGTAGTCCCGTGATGTCATTTCCTCTGGGTTGAGCAGCTTTGCCATCTTGCCACGCCCGGGGCAGGTAGGCAGGGCCGCTACGTGAGGTGTGTGTGGAGGGTGGGGAACATGATGTAAGGTAGGCACAGGTTTGGGCAAGGAGGCCGGCTGAACTGACTGGGACTGAGGGACAGTGAGGGGCCGCTTGAAACACGGGGATGTAGACAGAAAGAAATAGAGAAAATAGAAGGAAAGACACAAACAATTGGACAAATTGAAAATAGAGACATAGATACAGAGAGTTGGGAATAGATAAAGTATATAAAGAGATGCAGACAGTTAAGAAAAGGAAAAATAGATACAGAGATACAAACAGTTAGGAATAGAGCGAATAGAGACATAGATACAGGTAGAAATAGAGAAAAAATAAAGAAATTTAGTGATACAAGAACAGAGGAAATAGCAAGAGAAGATACAGGGAGAAAAGACGGAATTATGAAGAGGCACGGAGAGAAAAAATATGAAGAACCAGAGAGCAAGGAAAAATGCCATTAAAATATCCCCTATAGCTACTGGGGCAAGACCCTAGAGTAGCCTATATGAACATTCAAGCTGCAGAAATCATGCATCGCTTGTTTAAAATTACAAAAAAATAAATACCCCTCATTATCAAGCATATGCATTTGAAGGAACAGAGAGCAAGAGTGTCAAAGCGAGAAAAAGAGTGAGAAAAAGAAAGAAAATAAAAGATGTGTATTTCAAGGTGTATTTCAAGATTGTATGGCACTTTAACTGTATGGGGCAAGAGGGGATAGGTTTACATTAATCAATTGCGTTCAATACTGCAGTTGTTTGATAGAAGGTATTTAGCATTAGATGTAAAAAGTGAGCTATAGACAAATACAGTAAAGGTCTACGTAGAATACATTATCGTTCAATTGGTAGGCTACATTACATAATTGTACGCATCTACACGTTTTCTGATCAGCGGGATTCCATTCGACAGATTGCGCGGACGAACACTGCAATCAGCACCAAGGACAGCGCTCCGAAATGGTTTCCTGTCCCGCGCGTAAACATACTTCCCGGAACTGAACTACAGACAATTTAAACATTGCTTATCTTCGCGACGTAACGTTAAACCATGCCAATTTACAATAACTTAGCCTATCTCTTCTTTGCTTTTTACAGACAGGCAATTTAATCTTGATTAACATCAAAACAGACAGAGATGGTCAAATCAGATTAAAGCATACTAATCAACAAATCATTTTTTTTATTAATGTAACAAAAGATATTGACCAACACTCCTTCCATCATTTACCGGCGAATTTACATACCTCCGAATGATCCGGTTCCGCCATTTTTCTCCGCAGGAGCAGGCAACGCGAGTGCCTCAGTCCCATATGAGCCAACGAGATTTATTCAACCAAGGGAGGGAAAATCCGATATAAGATAAACTAAATAGCTCTCTCAGTTAGCAAGAACGATTCCCCTGTATTTACTATCATAAACTGTGCAAAGGTGTAATATCGGAAATTATTGTTTTACAATCCCCATTGTTACCCATTAAAAAGTAAGCAAGCATTTCGAAAACTTTTGTTTCACGTCTATACAACCTGCAGTTAGCCATTCTGTAAAAGCTTTGTTGTTCCTTCAGACACGTTGAAATGAATTCCACAGACTCCAGAAGCCTTATTTTTGCTTTGCGCAGTGCAACAACTGCCTCTGTTTCGTGCAAACTAAGCAAACATTCCTGTAGTCGTTAGAAAAATAAATCCACTCTCGTATCCGCAACAGTTGTTTATCACATCAATCACACGTCGTCAGCTTGAAATCGCCTTAGCATTAGAATAGTTGTACAGAAAACCCATTGACCTTTATCTTCGTATGATCTGCAGTTATCCGGTTGACCTGACTGCGTTCCCATGCCAAAAGTTGCATAGCTACCTGAGTATCGAGTTGAAGCGCACTAACGTTTTTTTGGGCAACCGTTTCGAAATGAACTAGTCGTGATCATACGTCTTGCATCACTGCACCGCGCAAGGTCCTTCAAGCCACCTTCCCAGTACATTTTCTTGTAACGAGAGGATATAAAATAATCTAAGCAATAACGGACCAATATAATGCGGATCTCTGTTTTCGCAAGATTCCCCACGGTGCGTAATTCTTATGGTCACACACAAGTAACCGTATACTGAACGTATAGCTACATAAAGTTATATGGTATTTGTAGTTAACACAAGAAACGGCTTATTAATACATTTGTGCACTTCGTACAAAAATGGCGGATTTACGCATGTAGCTATTTTATGTTGTATATGTAAATCTTCTAACGACCTGCATGGTGTAATCTTGTCATTGCCACCACGCACGCAGGGTAGAGACCAGTGATGGTGGTATCATATAGTTCTAAAACTCTATATCTCCAAACAGGAACAAGCTAGAATCATATTAATTATGTGCCAGAGTTTTGTCTGACTCTGGACCACAAGCCGGTATCTGTGCCCTTCCTCTCTGTCTACCCATATATGCTTGTCTTATGCTTTCTACTGCTCTGTCAAAAATGATAAAATAGCCCCCCCCCCCCCAAAAAAAAAACAACAACAACACTTTAATCAGTTTAATCCTTTGGCCGTTGGCTGCTGATCTGCATTTTCTTTAATCTTCATACTGTAGAATAAATTGCAAAAGATCCTAAAGCTCAGCGCACGCGTGGAACACTGTTGTTCTTTAATTACACTTGTCCACAACCGCTCTAGACGTGTTTGGTAGCAGTTATCACAGCAAAATGTGCCGCAAGAAAGTTTTAGGCAATTATATTTTGGCATGTAAACCTAGAATATACTGCAGTGATGTAAATTGAGTGCAAGAGGTCGATCACGGTGTTGGAGAACCTGGTTTATTTAATTATTTTTTTCAGTCAGGCTCCCTCGTTTAACATGATAGTTTGGCGGACAGTCTAACTTTAAGACTCAAAATATTCTAACCACAAAAATAATCAGAAAATCGGCAAGTTCTGTATACCTTTTCCACCCTTGAATTTTAATCTTATAAAGGTTTATTCATAATTAGAACGCAAATTATGGTTAACAAGTGAACGTCCAACAATTCAGTGCTGCACAAGCACCACCCTAAACTTGGGCTTCTTGCAGACACACTGTGACTAAGTTCTTTCCAGATGCAATGTAAAATGTGATTCTGAAGCAACTACCCAGAGAGCGCCTGTTCCCGATTATAGATTGAGGAGGTGTGAGTTTATTGTTAGGCAGCTATAGCAACTTCCCACACATCACCACTGGCTAACTGCCATAGCTGACTCTCTCCTACTTCTCTGCCTGTGAAATGCAGCAACAGGGGCAGCTGCTTGTGAGAAATGGGGGACCATGCTTCCATTCTCAGATGGACATCAGCCCACACAACACAGACACACACCACAGTGCTGAGCAGGTGTGGTGGAAGAACCAGAGCAATGTAACATATTTACTGAGTGGGAGTGAGTGTCGGACTATAATGATTGCCTTTTACAAGCTTCACACATGTTGAGGAAATACATAGTGATGATCTTATGAATATGATTATCCTTTTTAGATATTTGCCCACACTGTTGCTTGAATGCCTTAACAGAAATTATGCACACTTGTAGATGCATTGGAGAGATCTTCTGTAACTTAAGACAGTATTTGTGCAAATGGTTCACAACAGTTCCTGTTAGGTATTAACAAACTTTGTCTCACTGCAAGTCAAAGCAGAGCGCACACATGAATATTTTGGTGGCCTCGTACCCATACCAATCAGCATGTCTTGTGAGTGATATGTATTAAAAAAAATGTTTTGGGAGTCAGATATGCTCTACTAGCTCACAGACTTCAACTGACTACAAATGCTAGTCGGAAAACATATTCAATGACCAGCGGCTCAGTAACAAATTCTCTGTGGCTCTGGAGTTACTGCTCTGGTGGTTGTGAAATCCTTTATCACATCATCAATTTGGAATGATATGTTATGCCCTTGGCCTACCGTAAAACAAACAAGAATTTTTCTAGGGACACAGAACCAAATGACACCGTATTCCTGCTGTCCCCTACTGTTGAAATTGTACTATAAAATATGCTATTTTGACATTTGTTTTTGAAAACACTAGTCAGACAGAGATATATGTAGCTGGGAGAAACTGTGAGAACAGTGGGTTTAGGAACTGAACCGCGATCTCGTCTCGTCTCACTGCAACAACTCCTGAAGGCACAATTGTACATACACAATCATTGTGATATGTTTGTGAAAAATGACATTCATTTCCAGTGAAACGCTACATTTACACGGCTGCCATACCCCATAACCCCAACTTCTCAGGTCTAGAACCACAATGTCAAGTCCATTAGCCACACTAGAGGGAGTAATTGCAATGATCCCCTGATGCCACCATTATCCCAGCGAACCTGGCTGAGACACACATTCATACGAGCAAACGCTATATACACATTGTGACGCCGGAGAGAAGATGTCGGAGTCTCATCCCTATTTCCTCCAAGCGCTGGCCTGGGAAAGGATCAGCACTTTGGAGAGCAGCCCTGCCAGCAACACAGCACACAGAGGCGCTGGAAAGAAAATCACGGCTACCCAACAATCTTATAAACATCAGGAAAGTGTTTCTTTTCTTTATTCCATCATAGATGCCGGGGAAGATTATGTATGGAAGCTCCTACCCATTGGGATTCCTGTTGTGTGTACTTGGGAAGTGGTGATCCCTGGGAATTGTGACTGCTTAAGTAAACATTAAACATAGCCAAAGTGGCTTTAAATCACCTTTATGCCTTTATCGCACTGTCCATGCTACAACACACATTAACATGCGCACATAAAAATGCATTTAAATACAACTCCAATTCTGAAAATGTTGGGACACCCTGTACTATACAGAAAACACATTATTAACACATTATGTGATGTTTAACTTTGTGAATTTTGAAAATATACACTCATTTCAAATCTCACCACTGCAACACACTCCAAAGAATCTTGGGACAGTCGACTGTTTACCACTGTGTTACATCACCTTTTCTTTTAATAACACTTATTAAGTGTTTGGGCACTGAAGACACCAGTTGGTTCAGTTTAGCAAGCAGAATGTTCCCCCATTCATCCATTATGCATGTTGTCAGCTTCACAGCTATATGGGGTTTCGTTGCCTTATTTTGCATTTCATACTGCGCCATACATTCTCAATTGGAGACAGGTCAAGACTGCAGGCAGGCCATGCTAGCACACGCACTCTTTGCTTACGCAACCATGTGCCTGTAATCCTGTCAGAATGTGGTTTGGCTTTGTCCTGATTGAAGATGCAGGGACGTCCCTAGAAAAAAAAGGGGGTGTCTGGATGGCAGCACGTTTCGCTCCAAAATGTGTACATATCTTTCTGCATTAACGGTGCCCTCACAGATGTACAAGTTAACAATGCCACTAGCACTGACATACCCCCATACCATGACAGATGCTGGGTTTTGGACCTGATGCTGATAAGAGCTTGGATGGTCCGTTTCCTCTGACACAGACTTGCTGTATTGCTAGTTGCTTCGTCCTTGACTATAGTGCATTCCTATCATTTGACATTTACACACTGGTAGCCTGGAACATGAGTCAGACTCCTGAATATTAGTACTGCAATGTTGCACTGATGACAGAGGCTGTTCAGGCGTAACATGAGGTGTTGATAGTTAAGTAGTAAAGCAACCTGTCAGCAAAGGCCTGCTCAGTGTGAAGGCCAAATGAGCAAATACTTTCACAATAAGCAACATCGACAACAACATAAACAACAACAACAACATATGTATTCTGGATGTCAAAGAACACAAGGCTGGTGGATATTTGCTGCTGGCAATGATACTTCAGTGGCTATAAGTCAGAGAGTCAGCGTTGTGTAGAAATGTGCAAGAACCTCGTAAGAACGATGATTCACATCATTAGAAACAACCCAATTACATTACACTCAACTTTCCTATACTTAATTTTGCAAGTAAAACCAGCAAAAGGGGGTTAAAAGCAGGTAACACCCCCCCATTGATAATTACATGAAATGTGTTAGCAAAGCTCCACCAGAACTTTCACCTTGGCAGTTTGGGGATTGAGCTGGAGTCTAACCACTATTAGGTCACCTGGAAACCCTACATTAACCTTAAGCTAACCTAAACTAAACTAAGCCTAACACCTAAGCATGAAACTAACTGGTAATATATAAATTAAACCTTGTAGGGACCTATTTCTCAGGTTTAACTATCAGGTCCCAACATGTACATAGAGATGTAGATCATACACAAAATTTCACGTTTGTTTAGACATTATTTCACTGTTATCCCTAAATTCTCGTGAAGGCGTAATTGTCAGGCTTTATGATCTTTGAGGGAATTCCTAGTCCCCACATTTATAGCAAAACCAGGACCATAAAGACACACACACACACAGATAGATGTGTTTGTTATCGTCCCTGCCAGTCCTGTGTTTGGCCATAACCCCCCCAACACACACCTAGAGACAAGGCATTAAAGAACTTAGTGGGTGCAGAGGATGGGCTTTAAACCAATGGCAGTTGAATAGTATTCAGTAGAGAGGTACTGGTGAGGAATAGGAATGAGATGATGTCTGAGGGAAAGAAGTGTACTTGTGTTTATTTCTTTCTCATTTTATGATATTTTTATGACTCCAGAGCTACCGGCAATACTGAGTAATGATTAAAAACCAAATGATTTCTCTCCAAATTCACAGAAATAATGATTTATTTCTCATAAATTGTTGCATTGGTCTCTATGGATCCTGTCCTTTTGCTGAGTGAAACACAGACGTCATGGATCATAACGTTTCCTTCTGTAATGGAGTTTGGGGAGATGGATGTTTGGGGAGATGGATGTCTCTAGCAAGTGACCAGTGCACACATCCTTTTCTGGTAGCCGTCCATCTATTCCTAATGCGCTGTCGGGATTACCGGGTTACTGAGATGAGGTTATATAAGGGAATACACACATAGAACAACCCTCCTGTTACTCAGAATGGAAGCAATGTTAATATGAAAAAATGGGAAATCACATAAAAAATATAAAAGGAATGTAAAGCTGAAAAAGATTTTATAAGCTCCAATTTACACTGTACAGTATGTTCATATATACAGGTATTTTATGTATATATACTGCATATAACTATTACAACCTTCCTTTCAATAATGTTTGTTTGCAATATATTACATAATTCATTCCATCAGTATTCAAATATTATATTATTGTTGATTGAATGTATGATAATACTAATAAAATAAAACTACACTGAACAAAAATATAAACACAACCCTTTTGTTTTTGCCTCCATTTATCATGAGCTGAATTCAAAGATATAAGACTTTTTCTATGTACACAAAAGGACTATTTCTCTCAAATAGTGTTCCAGCTCCGCAGCTTAAGAAATCACTAACAATACAGTAGGCTGCGGAGATGGTCGTGGTGCTGAATCCACCTGTTGTGGCTTTAAATCACTGCGTGGAAGTTGTCAGTTTTGCTCCCTCAAAACCTGCGACATCTGTGGCATTGTGCTTTGTGATGAAACTGCACATTTTAGAGTGGCCTTTTATTGTAGCCAGCCTAAGGCACACCTGTGCAGTAATCATGCTGTCTAATCAGCATCTTGATATGCAACACTTGTGAGGTGGATGGATTTTCTCAGCATAGGAGAAGTGCTCACAAACACAGATTTAGACAGATTTGTGAACAATATTTGAGAGAAATAGGCCTTTTGTGTATATAGAAAAAGTCTTAGATCTTTGAGCTCAGCTGAATTGTTATGAAAGAATTATCAATAAAAAATGCAATTGTATAAATCAAACGTTTAATGCATAGCTGACCCACCGCAAACATTTAGGATTATCGTCAAGAAATGCCATTAACTTACAAAAATAAGCACATATGAACTGTACTTGTTTACAGAAACACACGTCAATAAATGTTAATACTGCATTTGCATGTATAAAATGTAGGCTATGCATTGCCAGTGCCAATAATTATCATTCAAATAATTGGGGGCGGGTCTTTTTTCAGTCATTTCCTCTTCAACCAACAATGACCCTTCCTTCATTACATTGACTGGACGCTAGGGAAGCAACAAGCCTGTTTAAAACGCATAGCTGCCTATGCTATAATAACAGGACCACCATACGTTCTGTTTACCAGTTTATACACAGAAGCAACGGGTGCATTGGTGAGTAATGTTGCGGTAGTATAATCTTAATGACATGCATGCTAAATTTGACTAGATTTTTTTCTCTGTCCAGATAGACATCGCCGGTGCATCCCGTGTTTTTTTCTTCAGTACCGCTGATCAATTTAACGGCCTCAAAATAAAAGTTCTGGAAACAAATGATGAATAAACATTTGTAATGTTTTGGAAATAATTGCGATTGCACAGTTTTATTGAAATTGTACACATGAAACGTTAGTGACACAAAAGCGAATCGAAGCAAATCCTTTAGGAAAACTGAAATGACAAAGTAACTAAGTTTGGTTGTCACATTCGAGATGATAAGCATTCTTTTGATTGGTAGCCTACGCTCAATCTTTTTATTGAACGTAGCCTATAGGAGAAATAGATTTTTCGGATATGCCCAAATACAGATCGCTGCAAGTGCCACTGATCCGACCACATGTAAACAAACACTAATCAACGAACTGCCCTCCAGAGTTTCCCACGCAGGTCGATTTGATGACTGGGTTGCTCGACGAGAATAGGCATATTCTATAAAATATATTTCTCACTCTTGTATATATCCCATCAACTTTATACAGTAACTGTTCAGAACAGATCTAGAGTACAGTCGTGGTCAAAAGTTTTAAGATCAAAAGTACTGGTCTCCACAAAGTTTGCTGTTTGAGTGTTCTTAGATCTTCTTGTCATTAGTTACTATCGCATACTGAAGTATACTTACAAGCATTCGATACGTGTCAAAGGCTTTTATTGACAATTACATTAAGTTTATGCAAAGAGTAAATATTTGCATTGTTGACCCTTCTTTTTCAAGACCTCTGCAATCCGTTCTGGCATGCTGTCAATTAACTTCTGGGCCACATCGTGACTGATGGCAGCCCATTCTTGCATAATCAATGCTTGGAGATTGTCAGAATTTGTGGGTTTTTGTTTGTCCACCTGCCCCTTGAAGATGAAGATCAACCACAAGCTCTCAATGGGATTAAGGGCTGGGACGTTTCCTGGCCATTGACCCAAAATGTTGATGTTTTGTTCCCCGAGTCACTTAGCTATCACTTTTGCCTTAAAAAAAGAATTCCGGGCGATTTTAAAACATATCTCTGTTGTTTGGATATCTGGAGTGCTGTCAGTAGCGAGAATAACTCAAACAATCTGTACTGCCAAAAACGTGTTATCCCCCTGCTCCAGTTTACAGAGCATTACGCATTTACGGGGCAAGTTTTAAAACGTGCTTTTAGCCTCTAAACATGTTTGAAATGTCATTAATAGGGCATATAGCCATGTGCAGTGATTCCTTATAGTGAACACAGCAAATCTAACAAATCAATCAGTGTGCATACCTGTGTTTATTTCCCGTTTTCCAGTGAAGTCCACACTAGTCGATTGTTGAAGTCATACAATAAATATGACAAAACATATTTTTCCACAAAAAAACGATGCTGGAAAAGACATAGGTCGTCACCAAACTGTTCTTGGCTGGTTGGGTGAAGTTGCTCTCGGAGAATGTGTTGGTAACATTCTTTATTCATGGCTGTGTTCTTAGGCAAAATTGTGAGTGAGCCCACTCGTTTGGCTGAGAAGCAACCCCACACATGAATGGTCTCAGGATTCTTTACTGTTAGAATGACACAGGACTGATGGTAGCACTCACCTTCTCTTCTCCGGACAATGGGTTTTCAGGATGGCTCAAACAATCAGAAAGTGGATTCATCAGAGAAAATGACTTTACCCCAGTCCTCAGCAGTCCAATCCCTGTACCTTTTGCAGAATATCAGTCTGTCCCTTAAGTTTTTCCTGGTGAGAACTGGCTTCTTTGCGTCCCTTCTTGACACCAGGCCTTCCTCCAAATGTCTTAGTCTCAACTGTGTGTGCAGATGCCTTCTTCACAACAATTGAACCTCTGTCCTTGAATTTAAAGTTGATTTAGGTGCAATCTTACTAGCAGCAATATCCATGCCTGTGAAGCCCTTTTCGTGCAAAGCAATGATGACGGCACGTGTTTCCTTGCAGGTAACCATGATTGACAGAGCTTCCAGTCTGCTATTTTAACAAAATCAGCATGACAGAGTGAACTCCAGCCTTGTCCTCGTCAAGACTTTCACCTGTGTTATTGATGTCAGCTTGCACTTTTGTGGCAGGGCTGAAATGCAGTGGAAATTGTATCGGGGGATTAAGTTAATTTTAATGGCAAAGAGGGACTTTGCTATTCATCTGATAATTCTTTATGACATTCTGAATTATACAGTATGCACATTGTCATAATCAACACTGTATTTGTGTCATTCTCAAAACTTTACTTTGATAAACGACTTTACTTTGATACATACAAAGTCAAATTTTACAGCCGATGCATCTTGATTATGTCTGTTCAAAAGTCTGGTGCAGGCGAGAGGAAACCCAAACAATGAATTCAACCAGCTTTCTCTTCACTGGAACTTATTACACCCCAATGCCCCGTTTGAAAGAAGAAGAACAACATCAACAAGACAGAAAATCCGCTGTGGTGAATCAAGTTTCAACCACATCCAGCAACGTCACTTAACAACTCATTTGAATAGAATATATGATAAAATCTGAATCGAGAACAGAATAAACTAATTTCAATATAACTGCGGTGCTAATAGGTTGGGTGTGGCATAAGAACTAAAATCCTCTTAGGCATTAGCCAGTTTTGGTAATCTATAATTAGCAGCTGTCTAGATTCTCCTACGGGAGGATGCAGAGACACACACTTGTATTAGCTTCAGAAAAAATGAATCACAAAAGGCTTTTGTAAAATAGTTAAGAGTGTACAGTAAGCCTGCTTCAATAAAATTTGTGTGGCCCAGCCAGTCCAAACTTTATAAATGGTGACCCTCAAGTAAGTCGCAAAGCAGAAGATATGTTCTTCAAGAGTGTTGCAGTGCAGACTACAAAAAACATTGTTCTCTTCCTTCTCTAAAGGGGACATTGCACTGCGTAATATGTAATCTTGTGGTTGGGAATTTAAACAGCTGTCTGAAATGTCTGAGATCACTAGTTATTTACTGTAAACTAGGTCACTAGTTTACAGTAAGATAAAATACGTTAACTTTATAATTTTATCTAGGTTTCCAATCTGGCGCTCATATCACAATCTCATTATCCCCAGCCTCCTATTGGCTTATTCATCTCCTCTTCACCTCTTGTTACAATCACAGTGTGCAATCAATAATTAATCAATAATTAACCAAGTTCTGTATAAGATACAGTTGTATGCAAAAGTTTTCTAATTCTCATTTCGTTTTGATGCATATTGCACATTTTCTGTTAATTAAATAAACCTATTTTTACTAATGAAATATTACTGTCCTTAAGTTATTTTGAAATTGCTGATACAAACACCCAATTATTTATGAATGAAAGTCATGGAAATTGTCAGGGGTGCATAAACGTTTGCATACAACTGTATATGATTAAGTTACTTAAAATACAAAGTAACGCTTAAATTGCTCTCTTGTTGTCTGTTGACTGGATGATCAATGATGTAGGCTTAAGTGGTCAGTGTAATTACAACTACCAGTAAAAATTTATTTTATAGTGCTGGAAGTGTGAGTTTAGTAAAATATTTATAGCAAATCCATCTCTGTGAACTATTTACTTACTCTTGCAGTTGTGGAGATGTAATATATCTTGGGTGCTCACAAAAGTGCATAGTAAAATAGGGACTGTTGTCAAATGGAAAATTTGCCAGGTCCATCCCATCCATCACTGTTAGAAAAGATGTGATCATTTCTTCCCCAAGCACATTGATGAACAGTGGCAGACTGGGGTGAGCAAATAAAATCCCAAACTAAGTTTACTGCTGCCATAAGGTTTACGCACACATCATCCAGTGAGGGTTGACTGTACTGATTTTACCAAGCACCACACTCAAGTCTCCTGTTTAAGCGGGTCAAGTCCTACACCCGTAACACAATGGGCCAAGGTCATTTAAGCAGCCTAGCTCTGCTGGCCGTTGAGAGGACACTGGTCAAGTCACTGGAAAAGATGCCTAGTTGGTGCGACAGGGTCACCGAGAATTTTCTTGAAACGGAACGTAGGGCAGAATTTACGTATAAATAAATGGAATATTTTTATGATGTAGGCCGAAAATGAGCTTCCCCTCTTTGAAAGACCAGCAGCCGCCACTGATATATACAGTCTGTACATGTAAATAGTAAGCAGTGCCCATTACTTTGATAAACAATATGCATAAATAATTCTCTATAGTGATATATATATAGTTTGGGCAGGCATGGTGGCCTAGTAGCACTGTGGCCTCACAGCAAGAAGGTTCTGGGTTCGAACCCCGGTCATCCTAAGGCTTTCTGTTTCTCCCCCTGTCTGCGTGGGTTTCCTCCGGGTGCTCCGGTTTCCCTCACCATCAAAAAACATGCAGGTTACGTTTGGGACTACAGATGGAAATTAGCATCTATGCTATAATCTGGCTCATTTACAGTCTGTACAGAAGTGTAAGACTTGATTAAAGTGCATTGTCCCAAGTAAATAAATAAACAATATCCAACTAAGTTTGTGTGTGTTTATATACTGTATATATTTTTTAAGACCAGATGACATATATCTTGTCAGTATACTCTTGATGGTTCAAGTTTCGCCCCAAGAAATTTTCATAGGGGTGGCCATATGGGGCCACTGTAAATCTTGGGGTGGCACACCAGAACCAAAAGCAAAAACACAATTTCTGAAATTCTATCATGCTGTTGTAGTGTATAGACTAGTTGAAAACTATGTTAATATAAGAATACTGATATACTTTTCTTTCTTTTACAGTTACTGTTACTAATTATATGATGTGCGTAGGCTAATACCGATACAGTTATCACTTTGAGTTCCACAACAATCCCTTAATAAGACAACAATATAGCTTTAATTGGTGTCTTGCAGACAGTTTAAATCCGATAAATTATATTTTTATTGTTGTGGTTGTTTTTCCGAATGTTTTGTATTTTATTTCTATTGTTTGTATGTTTTACTGTTGTAATACAGGGCTCAGCTGTAACAGAGACATCACCAAAGCCTTGGGGGTGCCCCTGGATTGTGCCCCTGCAGACCTTACACCTTTAAAGCCTCCTGGACAGGCTGAAATTCTTTAACCGCCTGAAGGTTAACAGGTGCTGCTGTGCCATCTTAATCACAGTGAATGCATGTTCAAATTTAGAGTTCGTATTCTATACCGTTTTCAAATGTTCCCCAATGTTATGAAAACCATTATGAGAACAGCCAGCTAAAATAAGTACTTTTTTAGTTTTAGTTTGTTCTTCAAGAATGTTCAGTGCACAGAATGTTATGTTCTCAAACTTTTCGAAGATATGAGAAAAAAGCTGAACACTTCAGAACAGACAGCCTATTCCTTTGGAATGTTGTAACTGAAATGCATGTTACCAAATGATTAAGGAACATGGCTGCAAGTTTTGTGCTTTGAACCTTGTTTTCTCAGTGTTGTGGACTGGAGATGTCCACCATGGACAAAGATGACAAGAATGACTGGATGACGGTCTGCCTCAAGTACCTTCTCTTTGTCTTCAACTTCTTATTCTGGGTGAGTAGAGCTCACCAAGCGTTTGTGGATCGGGCTGGATGATGGCAGTTTCACAGTGATGGTGTTATGCATGGACACCAATTTTTCACGTTGAAATAGTATTCCAAAAAACACATTGATTACAAAGTGAAAGGTTACTGTGAAAACACAAACAAGTCTACAGAACACAATTATTTTATTTATTTTAATTATATATTTAACAAAATGATAGTGCATTCAGGAAGAGGATCTCTGCTTAATGTATGTTGAGTGACATCAACAAACTCATGTACAGGAAGAAATTCGACAAGTTTTACATGAAAAGCAACTTAAAATAATATTGTATTCAGTGGGTGTCTGACCCAGTCACATGTCCTGACTGGATCTTTGTCAGGCCAAGATACAGAGGATATAGAAGAATGAATTACCGGTATAGGGAGTTACAGACAGGAAAGAGAGAGAATGGGATGGTGAGAGAGAGAGACATGTAACAAATTGAGAAAAGAGAGCAAGGAAATAGGGGAATCGAGCAAGGGAGAGAAAATGATAACATGACTAGAGAGAGAGAGTGTGTGTGGGGGGGATGTTATTAAATGGAATTGGCCCTGTGTACTCCATTATTTAGTTCCTTTCAGTGTAGGACTGAGAAGCTCTTGATCAAACCTGGTCCCTGGCATCTCCTCTGTATGTTTAATGATTAAACATACAGTTAGCTTTGCATTCTGCCTGCTGCTAGGCCCTTAGGGTTTAAAAGTCTGTATCTCTGCAGTTCAAACAGGGTCTGAAGAGCTGAGAGGATGGGTGGAGGGAAGAAATGAGGGAGGCATTGCCAGGGGCTGGAGGAGGGGCAGTGAACGGAAATGGAATTAGAAAGTGAGAGTGGAGAAGTAGGGGTAAGGGGCGAGAAGGAGTACTATACTTTTTCAGGTTCACTCTGTCCTACTTCTTCAATCAGCTTTGTGCCTCCTAGGGCCCGTGCTGTGTGGTGAGGTAAAATAGCTTCGGTAAGGGTGAGCCAGAGTGTACCAAATGTAGCATGGGGCAGAATGGGTACATACCTGAGTCACCTATCTAGCTCACCGTTATTTTAGTTGTGGGTTGGTATGCCTATGGAAAAAATGTTTTACTAGGACATGACCTAAAAAAAACACTAGCTCATTGTTCTTTGCTTAGTATCCTAGCTACCCATCTCTGATTTGACACTTTAAGTCGTTTGTTACCTCACAATTATTCACAGTAACCTAAAAGCTTCACTGCAATCCTCACGCTGTCTAACAATAATCTTTCGTCACACTTTCTTAAACTTTTCCCAGCTGGCCTGTTTCTGTTGAAACCCTGCACCTAAAGACACTGTTCAAATACTCCGTGACACTTCCCCTATCTTTTAGTTTGCTTGCTGTAGTGTTTGTGGCAGAGTGAGGTGAGGTGGGGTGGGTTGTTATTTGAGGGCGAAAGGGATGTGAAGTTGAATTAGACTCTCCCAGGCATTTCCTGCACGTCCAGATGTGACACTGATTACAGGAAGTCGGGTAAAGGGCCAGGCCACCATTGTTTATTAACATGTTCACTTCACTCCATTTCCCGCTTGTTTTCTCCCACATTGATTTGTTGATATCCTCTTCCTCTTTGACTCACTTAATTTTGTACAGGCAAACTAATTCTAGTCATTTTCCTCTAATTGGTCAGATTTTGTCTAATAAAAAATACTTTAATTTAATATTATTTTTTTTGAGCTGACCTGATTGTATGGTGTCAGATTAGAGGCCAATGTCGTGCATGCACAGAATGGCTCATGCGTGCAAGATTATAGATCGTTCAGCTAACAGAGGACTGGCCAGCAAAAATCCTGTGCCACTCATGCATAAGCTACATTGAACGTGAAAGGCCAGTGTTGGGTGCCTGTACTGTAGCTTTTCAGAGTTTGCAAGTCTGACATTAAGCATTATGTAAATATTTTTCACACGATTGGAGTGCAAAGAACTGCTTTAGGAAGTAAGCAATAAACCTACAATTGATTTTCCCAGCTGACCCAAAAATGATTTGTGACTCAAGTTTCCAAAAAAACTGGTGATGATGACGTCCCTGTGTAAGAGTACAGAAATCTAAGTGTTCTTGTATATATGAATTCTCTGTCTGTGATCTGTATGTGCTTCTTTGGTGTCTTTCTCTTTATATCTTCGTTTACAGTGGATGACATGTTTATTGCAGAATTTCTCACATTCCGATGAATAACAAATTCTGAGTTACATTAACTAAAGGTACACTGTGTAGAATATTGCATATTTAATTATATTTAAATAATTGTAAAATGGGACATGATTTCCTACACTATGCAGGCATATTTTGCTATTTGAACAGGAATTTCAATGTGGACACGATGATGTTCCACAGTATTTGTTAATGCCAGTCCATTTTTTATATAATTTATGCAATCTGATATGTTTTTTTTCACTTAAAAAAATAAAGTTTTTACAGCATTTGTAAGTTGGTCAGCTGGAAAGAGAAACATGTTCTAAAATGTTTTTTAGAAATCATTAAATATTCTAAACTAAAACGTGTGCATTCAAATCTATTGACTCACATAGGCATATCTTTTTATTGTTTTGGTATTCAGTTAAGACAATTTTTTATTAAGAGATTTTTGAAAAAAATCCCAATTAAATCCATTTAATTCACTTTTTGAAACATAACTAAATGTGAAAGGAAGAGAGTCATAATTACCACTTTATGCTACTTTTCCGTCTCTGACTCACTTGTTGTGTTGGCACGACAACACACCTTTGCCCCCCTCCACTTCTTTCCACTCTCAGCCATCTTTGTCTTCTCAGTTCTACTACACTGCCATTATTTCCTTAAGCACTGTAATTATTGTTTTCTGGTTCACAGCCCCAATGTTATTATACTATTAAGAGAAGTTTAAAATAAATGAAGACACAAAGTTACAATGCAATGAAATTATTTTAATTTTTTACGATATTCACAAATAATAATACAAAACATTAAGATACAACGCAAAATGAAAATAACTTTTTTAAGTAAAACTGTGTTCCTTGCAACAGGAACATAAGATAAATGGAAAAAAAAAAAGTACACCATAAAAACAAAGTTTAAAAGAAACATTCACAGTTTACAATAAAAAGTTAATGTAAAAAACATTCAAATATACTTACAGGGACTAAAACCTCAAGCTTAAGTTCTCTGTGTATTTTTCCATCAGTGTGCAGCACGGTATTTGAATGAAGTTTTACCTAACTTAGTGCGTACTCCTTGTGTCTCTAGTAATAGAAAGTCCTAAGCCTGAGTCTGATAAATAATATTTGACCAAATATTTAAATAACTAGGTAGTTTCTGCAGTACAGCTTGCATATCACACATTTTCCTCCTGGGATAATAAATCACCAACCTCTCCATGTTTACCAAACTAATAAGCGGTTGCCATCATGTATAAAATACATATTGTTTACCTTTAAGGATAACTAGTGTGTCCACCACTACAAGTAAGAGCAATTCAAAATGTTTCCTGTAAGAGACATACTGTAGATCTATAAATAACTTGAAGCAACAGTTAACAAGATAAAAACAGCTGCCTTTTTTTCTCAGGTTGGTGGCGCAGCGGTGATGGGTGTGGGCATCTGGACCCTGATTGAGAAGAGCGACTACCTGAGCCTGCTGGCATCCAGTACTTTCGCTGTGTCTGCCTACATCCTTATCTTAGCAGGGGCCTTGGTCATGGTCACAGGTCTCCTGGGCTGCTGTGCCATAATCCGGGAGCAGAGGAGCTGTCTGTGCACGGTGAGAACGCTGTTCCTGGACATGGTGACAACGCCCACAAGGGACCGTAAAAGGGGTAATCCAACCCCAGATACACAAATCCTGAAAAACATTTTAGTGAAAACCTATTTTCTAAAAGAAAAATGTCACAGCGGTATGTGGACATCCCTACTAATGGTAGAGGAGCGATAGTGATCAGGGGCTGTTTTTCAGGGTTTTTGCTACGCCTTTTACTTCCAGTGAAGGGTCATCTTAATTTTACAGGCTATAAAGACATTTTAAACAATTGGGTGCTTCCAACTTTGTGGCATTAGCTTGGGAAAGGCCCTTTCCTGTTCCTGCATGACTGTGCTCCTGTGCACAAAGAGGGGGCCATAAAGACATGGTTTAACGAGTTTAGTTTTGAGGAACTTGAGTGGCCTGCACAGATCCCTGACGCGTACCCCACTGAACACCTTTGGGATGATTAGGAACAGCGATTATGAGCCAGGCTTTATCAACTTACATCAATTCCTGACCTCAAAATGCTCTTTTGGCTGAGTGGGCACAAATTCACACAGACTCCAAAATCTTGTGGAAAGCCTTCCCAGAAGAGTGGCGGCTATTATAGGGGTGTAAAAGGGGTGGGGCGGCAACTTCGTACTAATGTCCATGGTTTTAGAATGGGATGTCCAACAAGCTCAAATGGGTGTGGTGGTCAGGTGTCCACATACGTTTGGCCTAGTGTGTGTATGTATACCACAAAAAATGTGTGATTATAGGTTTATTACCCCTTTAAAGCTGCTATTTGTAGAATTTCAAGCCGTTCCAATGAAACTGGTTTCTCTTTCAAGTGACCATCTTACAAATGCTGTAAAAACATTTTGTCTTGATGTACAGTTGAGAGGGTCACTAATCAGACAACATCATCATCCAAAGATCAATATTAGCATAATTTCAACTCCTCCTTTTTATTTTAAAATGGGTGCACACCCTTACTCACCCATGTACAGTCCAAAACTGACTTACACCACAATACATCAAAACATATATTTTGCTGATGCATAACGTTCAGCATAAAGAATAAACCTAATGCTTTTTTTCACATCCCAGAAACCTGTTTTCTGAAATTGTCAGTGCCCCTGTTTCTCCTGCACGGCCTCTCCTACTGTGTGTCTGGTTTGGCTGATGCTGTAACCTGTTTTAGTGGTAACCTTAGCACTGTGAATCTAGCTCAGTTTGTTGCGTATACAATGTATTAATATACCAGTCTGAATGTCGGTGTGTTTGGGTGCACACATCTCTGTGTGTTTCTGCATGTGCATATTTATGTAGTGTATGTTAATGCATCAGTACAAGTGTTACTGTAGGTGTGTGTTTCTGTTTGTACACTGGGAGCTGAAATGAACTGACAGTCTCCATCTTGGCCTGGTTCTGGTGTCCAGACCGGAGGGGAACTACTTTGGCCCCTATTGCAGCAAAGGGCTATTTATAGTCAGGCATTAGGAGGGACACACATACCTGACAGGGAGACTGTCAGTGTGTGTGTGTGTGTGTGCGTGTTTGCGTGCGTGTTTGCGTGTGTGCGTGTTTGTGTGTGTGCGCGCGTGTGCGCCTGTGCGTGTGTGTGTGTCAGAGTGGAAAGCTGTGTTAATCAGAACAGTGGCTGAGGAGGTGTGTGGAAAAGTCAGGTGCAGAAAACAATACCACCAATGGTTGATAAGACATTGCTTTGATGTTTGTGTGTAGAAACCCACCCCACCGCTTCCTCGGAATGCCGTCACCGAACAGCATTCTGGGTAATTGACAGCTGCAGAGTACAACCGTCACCGTGATTGACAATTATGATGGTGTGTGTGTCTTCCTGTGTATGTGTGTTTGTCTATATGAATGTGTGTGTGTGTGTTTGTCTATATGAATGTGTGTGTGTGTGTGTTTGTCTATATGAATGTGCATGTGTGTTTGTCTATATGAATATGTGTGTGTGTGTGTTTCCCCATATGAATGTGTGTGTTTGTCTATATGAATATGTGTGTGTGTTTGTCTATATGAATATGTGTGTTTGTCTATATGAATGTGTGCGTGTGTCAATGTGTAATAAGCCTGCTATTGGGTAATGTAAAGATAGAATGGCTGCTGTCATGCTGGTATGAACTTTTGTTCTTTTAAAAAAGATGCCTCCTCCACATCTGTATGTATGCATGTGTGTGTGTTTGTGTGTGTGTGCATGTGTGTGTCTTTAGCATAGCTTTGTTTCTTTGTGTCTTCCCTCGTCACACACACACACACAAACAGGAAGGCAATCTGAGAAGCAGCATCTGTCTTTTTGTAATGACCGAGAGCACAAAACAATGTGTCCTGCTTCCGACAGGTGTGCATAATAAGATTTTATTTGTTCTGTGTTTGATTTAATGTCCTAGCATGTGAGTTTTTTGTGTGCATGCATGCGTGTGTGTTAAGCTTGGGTGTGCACTTTAGGTCTTTATCTGATAAGCTCAACCACAAGCCTTGTTAGTTCATTCAGGCTTTGTGTGTGTGTGCGTGCGCGTGTGCGTCTGCCTGGCTAAAACATTTCCAGCATTTACATAATCACTGTGCTATTAAATCCACATGCTGTTGTATCACTAACTGTTTGCAGTAGACAGTTTAGTACTGCAGATAATGGTTGGTTTGTCCCCTCCAAACCCACCTCCATGTGTCGTTAGTAAAAATACACACCTAATCTTTCCAGACTAATTAGCTAATAAGTTGCTAATTATGGAGGAACACACCGCTGAGATGATTGTGTGATGTCTAATATTCTAATAATCTCTTTCCTTCTCCAGTAGCATACTAATGAAGGGGATTTTAGCTAAGCGTTTTTCACAGAATGTAGAATTTTTAAGAACATTACATCAGGGATAAATTAACATTCAGTGTGTAGTTTATTAGGTAAACAAACTCGCTTGCTCCTACAGTCTATAAGTCAAGTGGCTGTGGCTTGCTATATAAATAAGGCAAGCAGGAAATGAGTGTTCGATTGCACGTAAGAATGGGCCAAAACGAGTGACTTAAGCGACTTTGATGGCTAATGCTTGGCGAGCCGGGTCCATTATCTCAGAAACAGCAGCCTTCTGGTCTTTTCACACACACCAGTATTTAGAGTACAAAGTATGAAGTAACAAATAAAATACAATTCTGTCAACTCGGCGCAGGAGCAGCTTGCTGATGCAATGAGAATGGAGAATAGCTCAAATCAACTGGCAAAAAAGGTCACAGTGGTGAGGTCCTTGTAGCGCCTGGCGGTCACACCACATGACTCCAGTCAGCTAACAACAAGGCTAATCAGCTTCAGTGGTCATGCAGTCACTAACATTTGAGATTTTGAGGAAAGGAAAAACATTCCCTCACCTGCCTGATTCCCTGTTCAGTTTAATACTAGCCTGCGCTGTTTCCAGACCAGCTTCATCTTTGAGATTCATTTGAGCAGTTAGATCACAGCATGAATGTACAACCATGCAATCTGCTGAAACTGAGTGTTTCCATCATGTCAGCATGAACCGACATTCATGTGGGATTCTTCTGCCACTTCGTTGAATCCATTCCCCAAAGAATTCAGTCTGTTCTGAAGGCAAAAGTGTCCGACCTGGGAATAGATGTGTGTACCTAATAATAAACTGCTTACGGAATTTATATTGCCATATTTATATCTCCCAGTAGTATATATCACCCACCCAGTAGTATTGTATACTGTAATTACAACCATTACTACAAGCTTTCTATTAGCCACAGAGCCTTGCGAAAGTATTCGGCCCCCTTGAACATTTCGACCTTTTGCCACATTTCAGGCTTCAAACATAAAGATATGCTACAACAAGTGGGACACAATCATGAAGTGGAACTAAATTTTTTGGATATTTAAAACTCTTTTAACAAATAAAAAACTGACAAATTGGGCGAGCAAAATTATTCAGCCCCTTTACTTTCAGTGCAGCAAACTCTCTCCAGAAGTTCAGTGAGGATCTCTGAATGATCCAATGTTGACCTAAATGACTAATGATGACAAATAGAATCCACCTGTGTTTAATCAAGTCTTCGTATAAATGCACCTGCTCTGTGATAGTCTCAGAGGTCCTGTGATAGTGATCAGAGATGCAGCCAAGAGGTCCATGATCACTCTGGGTGAACTGCAGAGATCTACAGCTGAGGTGGGCGAGTCTGTCCATAGGACAACAATCAGTCGTATACTGCACAAATCTTGCCTTTATGGAACAGTGGCAAGAAGAAAGCCCTTTCTGAAAGATATCCATAAAAAGTGTCGTTTAAAGTTTGCCACATACCACCTGGGAGACACACCAAACGTGTGGAAGAAGGTGCCCTGGTCAGATGAAACCAAAATCAAACTTTTTGGCAACAATGCAAAACGTTACGTTTGGTGTTAAAGCAACACAGCTCATCACCCTGAACACACCATCCCCACTATCAAACATGGTGGTGGCAGCATCATGGTTTGGGCCTGCTTTTCTTCAGCAGGGACAGGGAAGATGGCTAAAATTTGATGGGAAGATGGATGGAGCCAAATACAAGGCCATTCTGGAAGAATCTGCAAAAGACCTGAGACTGGGATGGAGATATGTCTTCCAACAAGACAATGATCCAAAACATAAAGCAAAATCTACAATTGAATGGTTCACAAATAAACATATCCAGGTGTTATAATGGCCAAGTCAAAGTCCAGACCTGAATCCAATCGAGAATCTGTGGAAAGAACTAAAAACTGCTGTTCACAAATGCTCTCCATCCAACCTCACTGAGCTTGAGCTGTTTTGCAAGGAGGAATGGGCAAAAATGTCAGTCTCTCAATGTGCAAAACTGATAGAGACATACCCAAGCGACTTACAGCTGTAATCGCAGCAAAAGGTGGCGCTACAAAGTATTAACTTAACTGAATAATTTGTGTGTGTGTGTAACTGAATAATAATCAGTTTTTTATTTGTTAAAAAAGTTCGTTCCACTTCATGATTGTGTCCGACTTGTTGTTAATTCTTCACAAAAAATTACAGTTTCATATCTTTATGTTTGAAGCCTGAAATGTGGCAAAAGGTCAAAAAGTTCAAGGGGGCCGAATACTTTCGCAAGGCACTGTATATGTATAATGAATTATTAAAGTGAATTCTTTAATCAAAGCTGATCTACAATTAAGGGACCAACTGCAAATTTTTCTTAAATTAACCCCAATAAAAACCTCTGGAATGAGATAAAGAGGAAGATGGATACTGTACCACCATACTGTACATGGAAGAGAAATACCCAAGACAAGGAATGAAAGACCTACCCCCTGAATTAAATGAATGGAGTGTGTCCTATATGTTAAACATCCAATGGTATTTAAACTTGTGACCAAAGTTAAGACGTCAATCGCATCTGTATGATTAACTCTGCTTTGTTATGTTTAATAAAGTCTATTCCATGCTTTATTATTCCACCAAATATTGACTCATGAACTCTTCCTAAGTAAACACATTAGTATTGTTTTTTAAAGTGAATATGATTATCGTAATTTGCCATATTTGAGGTCTGACTACAGTCCATCTGTTTTGTTATTTAGACCAGTAAATGCTCTTAATGACAAACCATTTTCATTTAGAATTTGGGAGATATTTTGTCAGTAGTTTATGAAATAATACAAAAATTAATTTTACCCAGACACTTTTCAGTGGTCTTCATTTCGCTGTAAATACATATAATCTCCAATGCATGACTGGATTTACCACAATATCAACATAATTATATCTCTGGATCAAAGCTTTATCATTTTGTGAATGTGGCTGTTATAATCGGGTGTTAATGTTGGTTATCCAAGCTACTGCTTCTACATTAAATTTGTTGTTTATGTTCAACCTCCTCTTCAGTCTCAGTACATTTTAGCTGTCATTACCAAACAGGTTGACTGAAATGAAAACCTATTTTTTATCTACTCTCTCTCTAGAATATTCTGTCACTTCTTAATTCGCTCTCTCGCTCTCTCTCTCTCTCTCTCCCTCTCTCTCTCTCTCTCTCTCTCTCTCTCTCTCTCCTTACCTCTGGAGAAATATCACAGTTTTCTCGGCTGTCATTCAGTACAGTACAGACTGTCATTCAGTAAAGACTATCTCTTCCTCAAATTTTGTTCTCTTTCTCTAGTCAGCTAATGTGATTGTGTGATTGTGTGACCAAGACAGTTGATGGAACACTTCATTGTTACGTTGTCTTTTACTCATTGAAGCAAACATCGGCAGTTTAAATTATAACTATTAAATCATCCTGCCCATGTTTATTTAAAAAGCTGAGGGATCAGGACAGGACAATGTGAACACTACAGTTTGTAGACCGGGCAATGTACAGGGAATAAAACCCTAGTTACATCAAAACAACAGAAAAAAAGCTGTTAAAATAGCTTATATTTTGGCTTCTGAATAGATACAACTGTAAACTGAGCTCGTGAAGCATGTTATTATGCTTTAAGAATCAATGTGTGAATATAATTTGTTAAAACTACCATCATAATGGGTGTATAATATCAGGGCCGTTTCTACCACAGGGGCTTACACATTTGCCGGTCTACACTATATAATGCTGGCAATTATTATTGTAATGAATTACGAACGCTATTATTTTGAAAAGTAAAATCAGAGTTTGATTTGCCGGCATAATATAGTGTTGCCAGGCGAACGTGTTAGCCCCTGTGCTAGTAACGGCCCTGTATATAATAAGTTACAATTTATACTACCAAACTGGATTTAGGTATCAGGTTTTATTTGACTCAACATGCCAAGAATTACAGAAATGCAATATTGTAATTTTGTGTCTTTCTGTCTCTCTCTCTGCCCGTCGCTCTCTCTCAGTATTTCGTCTGTCTCTTACTGATCTTCCTCATAGAGCTGGTGGCAGGAGTCTTGGCCTATGTGTACTACCAACGGGTGAGTGACTACTAATCCAACTTCATCTTTTATCCGCCCCCCCTTCCTTTTGGTCCTCTCAAGTATAGTAGATTGGTGATTGAGTCGGAAATGCAGTTATGGGACTACCTCACTGTTGCTCCAGGTGATCTGGAAATGCAGTTATGGGACTACCTCACTGTTGCTCCAGGAGATCTAGAAATGCAGTTATGGGACTACCTCACTGTTGCTCCAGGAGATCTCAGTCAAGCACAGCCTAAATGTTAATTGAAGACAACTCTGTACATAACCTTGCCGTCCTCTCCTTCCTATTGTGTGTGTGTGTGTGTTTGTGTGTTTGTGCTCACTTGGATTGTGTGTCACCAGTGTAAAGGCGATATATCTGCCGACACAATCCCTAAACAGACTTCAGCCCTAATCTGACACGCATCACAACAGTCCATCACTCATTATGTTCTGAAGAATGGTAGATGCAACCAATATCCTGGTGAGAGGATTTCATTGATTTTAAAGAGGATTTCATTGATTTTAAAGCTGAGAGAGGTTCAGATTAATTTAAAGATAAGTGCTCACACACAATAAGGCTGCCCCAGTCCATTCTCTTCAAGCACTCCTAACAACAGTGTTCTTTTCTTTTTTGACACACAGACAGATCTCTCTCTCTACCATCTCATGCTCTCATTCTTCCTTTCTTTCTCTTCCTCCTTTAGCTTAGCGAGGAGCTGAAGCTGCACCTGGACAAGACCATGACAGAGAACTACGCTCAGCCGGGCAAGGAGGCAGTCACACTGGCTGTGGACCGGCTACAGCAGGACGTAAAAACTCATCCTAATAATTTCTGCTTTTCTTAAAAGGGACAGGGGCCCTAACATTATTTTAATTTGATTAATTGATCCTCAAATAAGACTGTGGTTTTCCAAACGTCTTAAGTGGAATGTTCCCATCATGCAGTTCAAGTGCTGTGGCAGCAACAACTCATTTGATTGGCAGCACAGCGTGTACACGGCTTCAGCTGAGTCAGAGGGCAGAGTGGTTCCGGACAGCTGTTGTAAGACGGTCACTACGCGCTGTGGAGTCCGCGACCACCCCTCCAATGTCTACAAGACTGAGGTGTGTGTGTGAGTGTATGTGTGTGTGAAACTGTTAGAAATTTCCAGTGTTTTTTAACAGTAGTATGTGTGTGACATAGGTTACACTTTACATAATTAAGCATTAACACACGGTGAGTGGGTTCAACCGCTGAGGTGTGCAGTTATTCCCTTGCAATGCACAGGCTGGAGTGTGTTCATGTGCTTATAACACGGCTGCCAAGATTTTATTTGCAAAAATAAATTTTACAATCAAAATTCGACTCCCATTGCAAATTGGTTTTATTGTAAAAATGTACAGACTTTCAGCTGTTTGCAATGAACAAGTCAAACAAAAGCGTTTGAAATAGCTCAACACAATAAATGCATCAAGTGGTTTCCCCAAATCCAACTGAAAATGCAACTCATTATGACTTCTCCAGCCTCAAAGTTATTCAACCCCCTGAATGGAATCTCTCACAACAGCACAAAAAAAAACAGGTGTTTTGCAAGCACACTTGACACAACTAATCAAGGGCTTCGTTAGTTTCACCAGGTGTGCTTGAGCTGTACCACATGAAATAACTGAACTGGCTAGGGTTTTTTTTGTGTCACATTTGACTGTGTGTGAAACACTTGACTAAGTCAAAAGAATTGTCCAAAAGGATTAAGAGATCACCGCACTTCACAAATAAGGAACACGATACAAAACCATAGCAGAGGCAATGAATTTTCCCAGAGACACTGTTGGAAGTATAGTTTGCAAGTTCAAAGTTCAAAGTTAAGAGCACAGTGTTTACACTACCTGGAAGGGGCAGAAAAAGTAAGCTATCAACAGTTTCGACCAGATTTCTGAGATGACAGGTTGTGAAAAACCCTTAAAATATTACAAAAGACCTGTAGCAAGACTTGGTGGCAACAAGCACTGAGGTTTCAGTTAGCACAGTAAGGCACGTAATAAACGCAGAAGGTTTCCCTGCCAGAACTCCAAGACTTACACCACAACTGACCAAAAAGCACAATAAAAGTCAAGTCCAATATGCTCCTAATCATGTAAAGAAGACACAGAGGTTTGGGGATTCTGTTTTGTGGAGTGATGAAACAAAACCAGAACTTTTTGGCATGATGGATCAGCGGTATATTTGGAAGAAGACGAATTAAGCACTCTGCCCACAGTTAAGCATGGTGGTGGCTCAGTAATGATCTGGGGCTGCTTTTCATCCTCTGGCACAGGAAACCTACATCATGTGGAAGGCAATATGGATTAATTGAAGTATGAGGAAATTCTAGGTGAAAAAGTCATGCCGTCTGTGAGGAAACTGAAGCTTGGTTGTCATTGGACCTTCCAACAGGACTATGATTCAAAGCATACTTCAAATTTTTATTTTTTTCAAAGTTTTGAGCTATTTCAATTTGCTTGATTTGTACATTGCAAACAGCTGAAAATCTGTACATTTTGAGAATGAACCTGATTTGCAATGGGGTTTAAATAATTTGGTTACAACTGTTAAGTATTTTTATCAAAAGAAAATGGTCACAAGGCATGCGGTTACTGAACATTTAATTATGTATATATTTCTTTACATTTGAATAAAATGGCACACATTTACCAGTACATGTCTGCTTTTGTTTATGATTTCAGATTTTTGGGTTGATACAGACTTGACCCTTGACAGGCCTTATAACCAACTGCATTGTTTGACTTGAACGCAGTCAGTAGCTAAAAGCCAACGTCTTTGCAGTTGCCAGAGAAACACTTGAGTAGATTAACTTGCGTTTCTCTGGAGAAGTTGTTTTTCTGGATACATTTAAATACATCCATTACATGCCTGGATGCACTGTCGTTTCTGGGAATTAAAGGTTATGAATATGGGGTCTTCATATAGCTTCGTATAGCTAAGACTAATAGGCTAACGAGCCAGCTACCAGTATGTTGACATACACTCACCTAAAGGATTATTAGGAACACCATACTAATACTGTGTTTGACCCCCTTTCGCCTTCAGAACTGCCTTAATTCTACGTGGCATTGATTCAACAAGGTGCTGAAAGCATTCTTATGATAGGATAGCATCTTGCAGTTGATGGAGATTTGTGGGATGCACATCCAGGGCATGAAGCTCCCGTTCCACCTCATCCTAATGATGCTCTAATGGGTTGAGATCTTGTGACTGTGGGGGCCATTTTATTACAGTGACCTCATTGTCATGTTAAGAAACCAATTTGAAATGATTCGAGCTTTGTGACATGGTGCATCATCCAACTGTCCAATTTTGGTGTGCTCTTGCAGACCGGTGGGGTCTTCTGCTGTTACTCGGTTGTAACGAGTGGTTATTTCGGTCTAAGTTGCCCTTCTATCAGCTTGAAGGAGTCGGCCCATTCTCCTCTGACCTCTAGCATCAACAAGGCATTTTCGCCCACAGGACTGCCGCATACTGGATGTTTTTCCCTTTTCACACCATTCTTTGTAAACCCTAGAAATGGTTGTGTGTGAAAATCCCAGTAACTGAGCAGATTGTGAAATACTCGTCTGGCACCAACAACCATGCCATGCTCAAAATTGCTTATATCACCTTTCTTTCCCATTCTGACATTCAGTTTGGAGTTCAGGAGATTGTCTTGACCAGGACCACACCCCTAAATGCATTGAAGAAACTGCCATGTGATTGGTTGAGTAGATCATTGCATTAAGGAGAAATTGAACGGGTGTTCCTAATAATCCTTTAGGTGAGTGTATTATTTGAGGTGCTCCTCTGGCTTTAACTCTTTGAAGGATAAATATTTGCCCACTTTTCACACAAACGTCACACAGCTCAGAGTTTTATGCTGTTTAATATTTAGAGAACAGCCTTAGATGGAGGATGGAGAGCACATAAATATCCATGTTCAGACACCTGTGGAGATCTGGTATCTCAAACACACCACACACAAGTCCCTGTGCTTTTATTACCAGTTGTCAGTGTCACTCATCTTTAGAATAGCATACCTTTGAGTAAACCTCATCTTTACTGTGCATTTAGAGCTAGGATGAGAGTTTTAGTGTGTTGTCTAAATGCTGAGATGTCTTTGAAATGTGCTTACAACTGTGACGTACAACATCGCTCGATAGGATCCACTCAATCACAGGTCTTTGGTAAAACAGTAAGACAAAATCAATTCTCTTTGGTAAAACAGTACAGCAAATTAATTCCCTTTGGTACAGTAAAACAGTACGACAGATTCAATTTTCTTCTGGAAAATAGTATGACAGAATCAATTCTCTTTGGTGAAACAATATGACAGACTCATTTCTTGTAAAATAGTACAACAGAATAAATTCTCTTTAGTAAAACCGGTAAAACAGAATCAGTTCTCTGTAGGGAAACAGTAAAACAGAATCGATTCTCTTTGGTAAAACAGTACCACAGAATCGATTCTCTTTGGTAAAACAGTACCACAGAATCAATTATCTTTGGTAAGATAGTACCACAGAATCAATTCTCTTTGGTAAAACAGTACCACAGAATCAATTCTCTTTGGTAAAACAGAACCACAGAATCAATACTCTTTGGTAAAACAGAATCAATTCTCTTTGGTAAAACAGGTCCACAGAATCAATTCTCCTTGGTAAAACAGTACCACAGAATCAATTCTCTTTGGTAAAACAGTACCACAGAATCAATTCTCTTTGGTAAAACAGTACCACAGAATCAATTCTCTTTGGTAAAA
>JACXGM010002650.1:0-12868 GCA_016801145.1 Umbra pygmaea | reverse complement strand
TCCCCCTCGATGCACTCACTCACTCCCTTCTAAGGTTTTAAAAGCACTACATGTAAAAACTAAAACATCTACACTTCTTTAAATTATGGTAGCCATTTCAATTATTCTTCAAATGTTTTTACATGCATGGTTAGAGTTGAGTGTGTTATTTAAGGACAGAACAACAGATTTTTCACTGTGCCTTCGGGATTTGATCTAGCAAGCTTTTGAGTACTGACAGATGCTTTAACCGCTGTGGTATCCGCCACCCTACATTCAGCAGCTCTGGGATGTATTGCTCATGCCTGGCTGTAGCTCAATTTCATTGCGCATCATGCTAAATTCGTAGAGAAATTAAATATTCTTATTCGCATCCTGTTATTTGGATGCTGATTGTTGTTATAACAATGGGAAAGCAATTAGCAATAACAAATAGTCGTTACAAATATAGGAAATTGATTAGCCTTAATGAGTAGTCATTACTACTGTGAAAGGTTTACAATAAGTGTAGTCACTATGTATGGAAATGTTGTATTTCATTTGACAGGATTGTATTATAATGGTACTGTTTGGCTCTCTCCTGTTAAAATACAGTTTAATATTACTTATTCTGATTTAGTTATGGGGATATTTTTCTTAATGAAACCGATTGGAGCCACTTTCACCATACAACTATTTAATTTGTGACATTTTAGAAGTCATTATTGCATTTTGATGTAAAAGTTGGAGTAGGCCAACGTGAGACAAGTAAAGCACTCTTTAGGCATCATTTCAGAAACCTCCATCTCACATTAAGTATCAAAGGTAGAACATTAGATTGTAGAAGGGGAGCGGAGGATTGGTTCATACTTGACACTGCAGAGGAAGCGTCAGATCTAGGTTAAACCACTTTCACTTCTCTTGCCCACAGAAGTGGGACACACTGCATAATGAGCTCAGGCTTGAATGTTACTCTGTATTATGTGCACCAGAGGCAGCCGTGCTGACCGATGGGCCATCCTACTTGACTGTTTAGTACACCGATTAGCGTGGTTTGCCTACTTCAGCAGGCATTGAGAAAGTACTTGATGCCTGCATTAAAAATATGAAACAATGCATCCTGTACACTAATTGTGTGAAAGTGTGCGCCTTCAAGCATCTGTACATGTGATTTTTTATTTGACCCCTGTCATGTGACCTCTACTCCACCGGGGGCTGTATTACCAAGCTTATTTGACCCCAGTCATGTGACCTCCACTCCACAGGGTGGCTGTATTACCAAGCTGGAGCAGTTCCTGGCTGACCATCTGCTGATCATTGGAGCTGTGGGAATAGGAGTAGCCTGTTTACAGGTATGATAATTAGAGCTGTGGGAGTGGTCTGTCTACAGGTATGATCAACATCCTAAATCACACTTGTTTATGCATGTTCAAGGGGTAATGGAGGTGTTGGGTGGGGAGGGGGTTCAGGAGAGGGCTGGGCCACCTGTCAAAGTTTGATGGGTGACTCAGAGGGGCGGGTACAAACAAGGGAGGTGTGGTTTGCCATGGTTACCACCTGTCAAACCCATAGATTGTATAATCACTGGATGGAGCCATGTGTGACGTCAACTATTGGTTTGTGAAGATCTGATTTGGGTCATCGAATTTGCCGTTACGGACGCAGACATCTTGGTTGCAGATGTGATTATTTTAGACGAGAGGGAGGAGTAATCTAGCTAGCTAACTGATATTAATTGGAACAAAATATAAAACAAAATGTAATGTTACTTACCGGAAAAAACTCAACTGCAAACGCTCCTTTGCTTTATTGCTGATTTTAAAATCAATGAGACCGTAGTTCAAAAAATTAACATCATGATAAATTGCAGAAGGCTTAAATATATCGCTTGAGACCATATACCCATTATGAAAATGTTTACTGAGGTAACAAATCAAGTGAGACGTGTCTCTCATTCACATAGACTATTACAGAAACCGAGCTCTTTTGCAACCTGATGTATCGCCCTCAGCTGGAATTCAGATAGAAGGCAGGTTTAAGGCATTTCCTCATTTGCGTCAATTTGCCAAACCAGATGCTCACCCTGTGGTCAAACCAGTTAGGGGATGGGACTTAAAACGTCTCAGCCAATAAGAATACAGTATGGGCGGGGAAAAGGGCTTTCCCACCTGTCAAAATTGTAAAAGGGGGCGGGCTTAACTTTGATGGGTGCCGTACGTCTATACTCTCACTTTGACAGCACCTCTGTACAGGCCCAGTCAATCACCAGGCCTTGTTGTAATTATGCTTAGTGAAAATAATCTCCTCCTCCAGGAACCTTGCCTACTGCTCTAATAATAATAGTAATAACCTCTACACAAAATATACTGCCACGGTAAAAGGTAGATGCACTCTCCTTTGTAAAAACTGAATCACTGCCAACGAAGCTTTCAAAGAGCATCAATGTGCCTCTATCTGTTAAGTACATCCGTTAACTACCATTACAGCAGCTCACACAACCATTTTAGTGCACACTTTACCTTCTCTGTCCACTCAGCTGTAATCCAATCCCATTCACATCCTCTGATTTGATTTGCTGAGGCTTCAGATCGCAATTAATCATTAATAATCTTTTCTGGTTTCCTTGAGACCTACCTTGCGTCCTTCTGAACATGATCCGATCAGAGGGGAATACACTCAGACTTTCTCCAATGTATTTTGAAAAGGAAACGAGAAAGTAGGTTGCAAGGATTAAAAAGATTGATTGAGATGTGGCCCCAGACAGACAAGACTGCGTTTATCTAGCTACATGTTTTGTAATAGTTATCTGTGCGGGCTGCTCGTAGCGCGCATCACCACTGATCTGCTCTCTGTAAATAACTTACACGGACACTTGACTGGAGTCTTCCCTCCCAAATGTGGATTGATCTCCTAAGACAAGACATATGGTTCAGTCAGTGTGGGTCGGTTTTTTGTCAAGTTCTTAATGTGATGTTCAGTTATCCTATTACAGTCTGTTGATGGTGTTTTTGTCAAACTTGCAATTTGATATTCAATTTGGAGGTTATGTTAAAGCAGCTTGTGGATGTTCTATATCCCATAAGTTGATAATATTGTACAAACATATCAGGGCCCAATCTCCCGTGGGCAGAGTCTGTATTATATAGGATATAATGCATCAGTGGCTCAAATAAGTGAAATCATGTTATTTCTTTTCCTGTTTTGTTATTGTCACTGATTATATCGTAAAAAATACATTTGGGCAAAGGCGGGTCTAAAAACATAGACAGAACACAAACAATCAGAAATATCGGAAGGGGCTTAGCTTAAGTTTTGAATTTCCTTTTTGCACTGTCCAAAGCAGGCCAGATATAGCAATCCGTAAAGCATATGGACACAAAAGATAGGTGAAGCAACTGACCAAATTACGCTAGATTTATTTCTGTTTTTAACGTGGGCGCGTACAAGTCAGAAGAAGCATGATCTCTCTTCCACTATAGAACCCATTGGGGTTAGACCAAACATGTCCATACATTACTGCTTCTATCTTGGCTACACATTCCAACCAATCATGTTTGTCTAGAAGCTCTTCTAGAATTCCAAATAGGAGTCATGTACACTTGTCGCCATAGAGACTGCTGAAGTTTAATTGATATGCCAAACCTCTCTGTGTTTTCCGGTTGAGTCAAACACTAGGATGCGAAAATCACACAAGACCAAGTCTGTAGATCATAAATGTCTATAAAGTATTTGAGCTCAGATACGGTAAAGTTTCGTAGGAAAACAGTACAAAGAATAACGTTTGACATTAGGTTATAAACACCCAAATTCAGGCATTACCTCATATTATCTCTAGCCAATACGAAACATCAACAATCATATATTGCTCCATTGTTGATCAATCAAATGTTAAATAATTAATTAGATGATGTCACACAGGTAGATTCTCTAACCACTAGATAACAATCTGGTTCTATCAAATTTGCTTTTGGTCAGGCTGACCTTGTTTGGCCCAAGTAAATTAAAAGCCATCCATTCACTGTCCATTCCCACGAGAATGAGTCCTCTGATGAGTTCTGAACTAAGAAGGAGAGAACGTCTGATGACTTCTGAACTAAGAAGGAGAGAACATCTGATGAGTTCTGAACTAAGGAGAGAACATCCGATGAGAGAAGGAGAGAACACTCCACCCTCCTGACATGATAACATAACATATCATATTCTGTCATGGTCAAATACAGAGATTTATTACTAGGCTGGGAAAATAAGAACTTGTTGTTATCTGTTTTGTTATGCAGTAACTGAGATAATGAATTGTGAGAAGATGGTTAAAGGGTCCTCTCGTCACTGTGTTCTGTCCTACCTCAGGACAAAGATTGTTTGCTTCAGGCACACAGAGTAACTGGAAAATGTTTCACTCAAAATAGTATTTTGAAAAGTAATAATTAGATGAATAAAACAATACTGAGTAAATTAATAATTGAATAATTATAAGAAATACAGAAATAAACATCATACTGATAGATGATTGATTGGTTCATTTATGAATAGAGTAATAATCAATCAGACTGATATATAATAATAATCAATATTATATCAAGAATATGCTTCTACAAGACCGACAACTTGGAATTCAGATTTCTAGTGAAAAGGCCCTTCCAACGAATAGAATGAATATTCAGCCTTTTCCTTCAATGGAAACTGGAAATGACTCCACACCTAATGTACACCATGCTGAGAGAACAGCATATGCCGTTAACGTGTTAGTGGTCGAATATCTCGTCTTGTCCTAAACTATTTTGACCAGCTTTTGATCTGTTCTCTCGGGCTCAAGGATGTCGTCTGGATTGTATGTAATTTGTACAGTGTGTCATTTTTCTGTTTGACATGACTTTGTTTCTGTCTTTGGTAACTTAAATACTGTTTGTCATACTGTATGTCCAACTGCCAAACTGTGAATAACTGTGTTTTAGAATGACTTTTTTTGTTATCTTTCATGTAGGTATATATGTGTGCTAATACATTTTGTTTGTCCTCCCTATATCTCCTATTCTAATAATGGTTACTGACATTTCTTTGTGGTGTGTGTGTTTGTGTGTCTATAAATGTGTGTGTGTGTGTGTGTGTGTGTGGTGGGGGGACTTCTAGCTGGCTGGAGCTTTGTTGACATCCTGCTTTATCTATCTGCTGTATAAAGAAGAGGAGGACTTAACATCAGTGTGATTGGCTAAGCCTCTGCGTGGTCACACTCAGTGGGGTTGGGACAAGGTTGGAGGGCGCTGTGAGATAATGGCTTCTGTGTTTGTGTCTGTGGGTCATGCGTTCCGTGTTCTCTCTGCATTTGTTTCAGTGTGTGTACAGTTCTATTTCATACCAGTCTATATGTCTGCATGTTTGTGTGTGCGTGCCTCAGAAAGAAATGTGACAGAGATTTCACGCATGCTGTTTACTGGCAGTTTATTCTCAGCTTCACCATGGAACATTCACACTGATAATGATGCTGGCAGTATTTCGCATGGCCTAAACTGCTTGCAAACCTTATTCATAGTCAAACTAGATCAGTGAAGCTGTAGGCTAAAATAGACAATTAAAGCCCACATACAAAACGTATTTTATGACTATTAATTATTTCCTTGTGACTGTCCAACCCACAACCCAACATTGGCACGTTATGTTCTCCAGTTACCTGACAATGTGTCTGTAACCTCTCAGTTGGTCTTCTGAAGTCTGTGCAGTCTTGGCCGAGGTAGAGGGGATCATAAAACCACCCAGAGCTCTGAGCTGCCAAAGGCCCTTCATGATGAGTATACCATCCGGTTTGTGACGCCAGTCGATAATACCCTCAGAGAAGACTTAGGGGGGCTGTTGATTGAATCTCAGCTTTTCTGTTTGTTATCCGTCACACATCCCTGACTTACTATGTGTGAGCACTTGGTGCAGTCCTATTCAAAATAGTTTTTTACCTAACCTTGAACCTAAACTAACCTCAAATAGTAAAATAGCCATTTCTCTTGCTCTTAGAACTGTCCTTGGAATAAAATAACATCTTCTGCACGTCACAGATATAAATAAGCACACACACACTGCCAATGTGTCATATTAGTCCTTACCTCTGTGCATATTCTCCTGCTGCTACCATTGCGCTGCTCTTCTCAACAGATACACGAGACCTTTCATATACGACATCTCTTAAATTTTATTGGCAACCTTGAAATGTTGTCTTATATCTCAATTTCTTTCTATTTGATCACTTTGCCAGTTGAAGTTCCCTTTAAAACCCCACAGGCTCAAAAGGACGTGTATTTCTCAAAGCATGTTAAATTGATTTGATTTTAATCCAGTCAGCATTTGTTCGGCTGAGATGATTTACAAGTGGAGTTTTTTCTTCGTCCCTACCCTCATTATACCCCCAGATTTTGTGTCCAATTGATAGTTGCGACATCAGTCTCATCACAATTGCTCCCGATGTACTCAGGACAGTCAAAGATTGGGACATGCTTTATTTTTTTTCCGGACTGCTTTCTTAACTAGGAAGGTAGCTGTCACCAACTAAGCAAGTAGACCATTTCTCCGGCTAAGAACACATTGCATTTGCTTGCAATTCCCCTATGCACCTGAGTGAGTCACTACAGCGAAGAGTAAAGTAATCTTTTGCGGAAGTGATTTGTTGGGGCATTTTCTAGGTTGGGCAGACTCAACCCAGTTTTGTGCATGCCTGTTATAGCCACCTAAAGAAAATGCATGTAATGCTGTAAAGATGACAAACAATGGTGATATAAATACTGCTTGACCGTAAGTTGGATTTACCACAGCAGCACATGGCCATTTTGTCGGCAGTGACAAAATTCAGCCTCATTCACTGGATTGTATTTAACCAAAGCTAATTTAATTTCACTCAAAATATTTTGAAAGTGAAACAGTAATGGATCTTGAACTTTGTCTTGAATCCCCTCATAGAAATAATTAGATAATTATCCAAATCAATGAAATGAAGAATCAGATATCAACCAGAGAACTAAATAAGACATAATGATCAAATTATCAATGTCAATATTACACAACAACATTGTATGTAGAATAGGCATATTCTATCTTCATGTTAGCGCAGAATGCCATTCCAAATCAAACCAGGCATATATCATCACTAGCAAAACTGTACTAGCAATAAACTATATGTTGGGACTCACCCCATGTGTACTTTCTCTTTCAAATGAACAGCTTGTAAACTGTATTTCTTGATTTTAAATATTTTTAAATTAAAAATATACAGCAAATTTATTTACCGTATGTGGGATAATGTTTTCCCTACACTATGCAATGATTTGTTGTTTAATTGCTAAATAATCACTGCAAATTATTGTCCCATCTAAATTGCTTTTTCAGATTTTTTAAAATATCATAAAATAAATGTTATACAGATTTTGTAAGCTAGTAACTGAAAGTAATTGTTTTCCTTCTGCACAATTTTACACAGTGCCCCTTTAAAACCAGATTTGAATTAAAATACTGTACTTTATTAATATGTAAATAAAACAAACCAAAATCATTTACCGTTATTGATTCAATTAAAAATCAATGTCCTCCAAATCAAGGTTTCACAATCAATGGCACCCTTAAAGATTATTGTAAATAACATCTACCAAAATAAAACCAGGATTTAAGTTCCACTTATTAATCTAAGTCTTAATGAAATATATTGTGCCATTACATCACTTGCTGTTCCACTAGGGCATGGGTATTCAACTCTGGACCTCAATGCCAGATCCACTCCACTTTTTCATTGCAACCCTCTAATCTGAGACTTATTTAGACCTGGGACACCAGGTGAGTCCAATTAATGTTGAGGTAGAACAAAAAACCAGCAGGCTCCGGACCTCGTAGGGTTAGAGTTGAATACCCCTGCACTAGGGTATAAAATAAAATAAAGAACTGACAGCTCATAAGAGACAGATGTTCATAGACCTTCATAAATCTGGTAATGGCTACAAGAAGATCCACACACGATTGATATACTACTGAGCACTGTCAGGGCAATAATGAAAAAATGTGCAATATATGGAACAGTTGAAAACCTCACGGGTAGAGGACGCAAATGCATTTTTACACCCAGGTTAGGGAGGCGGATGGTGAGAGAAGCAACAAAATCCCCAAGAATCACTGTAACAGAATAGCAGGCCTTGGTGCCGTCTTGGAGTCACCAGGTTTCAAAAAGACCCATCAGACGCCACCTCCACCCTCTTTGGAAGGGTTGTGAGAAGAAATCCCTTTCTGTCCCCAAGACACAGATGCAAGTGTTTGGAGTTTGCCAAATGTCATTTAAATTATGACTGGAAAACGGTGCTCTGGTCAGATGAGACCAAAATGTAATGTTTTGGTCAGATACTGCACGTATGTTTGGTGTTGAATGATGGATACAAGCACCTCATACCCACGGTGAAATATGGTGGTGGGTCAGTGATGTTTTGGGGCTGTTTTTAATTCCAGAGGTCCAGGGGCACTGGTCAAGGTTGATAGCATAATGAATTGCACCAAGTATCAGAAATCTTCACTGACAATCTGGTTGCCTCTGCCAGAAGGCTGGGACTTGGCCGTAGGTGGACTTTCCAACAAGACAATGACCCAAAACATACCTCAAGATCCACACAGAAATGGTTCTGTGCCAACAATATCAATGTTCTGCCATGACCGTCTCAGTCACCGGACGTCAATCTGACTCTTGAAATCGGCTGTCCATGCTCAGCAACAATCAAACCTAACTGAACTGGAGATGATTGCAAGGAGGCATGGTCCAAAATACCTTCATCCAGAATCCAGACACTCATTACAGGCTGTAGTAAGCGTCTAGAGGCTGTTATTTCTGCTAAAGGAGGCTCAACTAAATATTCATATGATATTTCTGTTGGGGTGCCCAAATTTATGATAGATCAAAATGAAATTGCTGATCCAAACACCCAATTATTTATTTATGAAAATCATGAAAATTGTCAGGGGTGCCTACACTTTTGCCTACGACTGTAATTATATAGTAAAGTATTGTTTGTCCATTGCCAGTCAGGGGTGCCAGTAATTTGAGCCCACTGTATTAGCAGGCAGGAAAAGTAAATACATTTTGTTTGTAGACAGCTGTTAGTGATTGCTTTTGGATTAGTGATTTCTGAAGCAAACTACTAGTGTTGTGGAGCTCCAGGCCAAGTCGGAGAAGCTGTGGTTACATTCAATCTAATAACTACTGTAATATTACGAGAAGTCGCTAAATTAATTGTTACACACCTTAACAACAGTCACAGGAAGAGTTATCACATTTAACAATGGCCGTGAAGCACACATGTATGCTTATGCACATAATTACACTAGCTAATGGCTGCTTGTGGCACTCTGGTTCCCATAGTAACCACACAATCCCTGTCACCCCTAATCAAGCAACGCTTCATCCTAACACTACCATAATAAATGACCTTTACTTTACTACCCTTTACCAAGGAGTGTGTGTGTTTTCAGATCTCTGGGATGGTATTCACTTGGTGCTTACACAAAAGAATTAAGTTGGACCCGTACTGAAGCCCCCCCCCCACGACACTCCGCCTCACAAGACCGGCTGCGAGGATACCTGCTGCTGACCCGAAACCCCGAAACCAGTCTTGGCATTTGAACTCTTGACATTATGATACAACGTTACTGGATTGTTCTGCACCCCTGCCTTGGCTTGGATATATGCACAGACCCCCCCCCGCTCGAAGCTGAGGTAGGACTAAAAAAAGTCACACTTTGCACATTGCATTCCTGTTGTAGCCATTGTTTTCATTTCGGATGTAAATCTACATCTGTTGATGTAGTGCAGTTCTATCTGTACGTTGTTACTGAAGTCAACTCTTATTGTAATGTGTTGACCAGATTGTGCCTCTTTCGTTGCCTTATCATTCAGCCTTGGATAGCAATTTTGGCTACACCAACTCTTCAGTAAAAAAGGGAATACAATATTTAACTAGATTTTGATCTAGATCACAAAGAATATATTTACCAGTTTGGGGAAAACCCCATGATGTAGGAATGAAACTAGCAACTGTTTAGTCATTTCTTTGAGTATTGCGTAAGAGCCCCATCTAATGGTGAATATGGGTGGAACATATGGAGCATATATAGTTTTCCATAGCAACCAGGCAGCCTTGGGTCACAATGCCCCCAAAAAAGCTACAGAAATCTGCTGTTCATTATATTTTTAACCAAAATGGGCAAAAAAGTATATTTTAGTTTATATAATACTATAAATTTATAACAAAAATTCTAGGTAATTTGAGGTCTGTTTCTAAACTGTAGTAATTACATTTTTCCCTTTGTATCTCTAATAAAATGCCTTACCAGCTATTAACTGTGCGTTTATAGTATTACTAGTAACTGGATGCACTTTGTTTTCTTTATCTTCTTATGACTATTGCTACTTAGAGACATTTTATAGTCTCTGTATTTACCTTCTTGCCTGACATGATAAGCATCATTTGTATATATTAGGAAGATTATTTGTGTGAAGAAAATGTACTGTAGTAAAGAAATTATTAATAAATGGATGTGTGTGGATATTAAGCATGTGTTACAATGGAATTTGTATGCACTCTATGGCTGTTTATCAAAATAAATATTGGTATGTTACTACTACAAATCTTGTCAATTAATGATTGCACATTTTATGGAAGATTGTGGATTGGGTAAATCCATATATGGCAGAAGTTTTTAGCCCATGTCCTGCAGCTTGCTTGTGTGCCATGAGGTCTCCCCAAGGGTGCCGTGAATTTTGTTTATTTGTTATTTTGTTAGGGGGCAATTTATGCGGCGTTTTGTTCATAACATTGTTTTTGCTCTCCAGTGAGGATTTCCCAAGATGATGCACCAGAGACCAAACTGTCTCACGACACACACTCAGATCATGTACAATCCTCTGATCTGATTGGACAGTGAAGCAATTAAGGTGGCACCTGCAGTTGACAATCACAAACATTTACTGTATGCCACTGAATACTGCGTCTGTTACCAAACGTCAAGCACCAGCCCATATAAAACAAAGTTTTAAATAGGCAAGTTGGAGAAACCATGCCCAAAATCATATTTTTTTGTTAGATTGCATTCAAAGTTGTTAAGCAGCGTTACAGGTCAGGGATTGCATATAAAGGTAGGATGTTTTCAGTTTGTGTAATTACTGTAATGCTCCGCTATATTTCAGTCAAACATTTATCTTCTGTTGTTTAATGAATTGTGTTTGGAAATGAGAGAGATATAGAAAAAGTGAAAGATATAGTCATCCAAGTTCAGTAGCATATAAAGTAATGTTTTTTGGTTTGGCAAGTTTGAGTTACCATGTAAAACTTGCGCTAAGATGTCTGCATATTTTGCAAGCTAAACTTAACACAAGAGGAATGGTGTTAAAAAACACACCCCTACTATAGCATATTGCTTCATTTTGGCAGTGCATGCTTCATTTCAAATGTGAGAGGTGTCCAGTATGTACACCCATAGCGATCATGTTGAGCCAAGAGTGTGTGTGTGTGTGTGTGTGTATTTGTGTTTGTGTGTGTGAGAGTGAACCTGAACTCTGGTTGGTGAGTGTGTGAGTGTGTGAGTGTGTGAGTGTGTGAGTGTGTGAGTGTGTGAGTGTGTGAGTGTGTGAGTGTGTGAGTGAATGTCAGTGTGACCATCCATCTTCCTCTTGATCCAGAGGTTTTCAATGGGATTGATTAAAGGAAGATTTAAGGAAGATTTGGGGAGATTTACGGAAGATTTGCAGTGGTCTAAATTTTATCTAGAGCTGTATATCATGAACTTGATCAGTGTTTTAGTAACCTACTACTAGCTACAACCCATTCCAGTATGGCAGCATTGATAGCTACAACCATAATGTTTTTGGTAGTTGCAATTTTTTGCTAGTTGCTAAGTTTTTGGTCCCACCAAGTGTGCCGTGTCATGAAAAAGGTTGGGAACCACTGGTTTATGGGGATATGATTCCACTAGGTGGAGACAAAACATCATCCATGGTTTTCCTTCATAACAGTATTTGCTGCACCATCGAATCACAAGATTCAAGTTAGGAAAAACATTCAAATCTGGCCTATTTTATTTTTTACTTATGACAGACAAGTGTTTTTGCGGAGAGCAAACTGAAAATACCAGTGGACCAGATTTTAACCTAGTAATACATGTGTAATGGCGGAAGCTGCTTACAATTGAGGAATTACGCAGGCACTCCTATCCAGAGTGATTGACATGAGAAAAAATAAGGCAAAACAATAGATTTCTTTATCATGTCAACTCTGGGATTATCACTACTAACATTTCAATTACTGATGCAATATTCTTGCTCACTTGCCCTTGACCATCTGCTCCTCCTTCCATTTCATTGGAACTGTGTAATGAATTTTGTTAAATGATGGCATCCTGTACAATAAGGTTAACCACTGTACCTACGTTAAACTGTATCTAAGAACATAACATAAAGAACTGTGCAAACGTCTTAGGCACCTGTAAAAAACTGTATAAACAGAAGATGCTTTCAATAATATAGAAATTGAAGTTCCTAATATACTCTAAAGAGCATGAAAACAGTGAATAACTAAAATAACTACACAGAAATGTAACTATTAGGATTTATTTGTCAGTTTGCATACAAGTTCCAAAAGATTATGCTTCCGTAAAACTGAACCCCTCCAAAAGGAAGCATCCACCAGGCACTTGTGAAAGAATTTTGGCTATCTAACACAGAAATAGATTTATTTTATCTAACACAGAAATAGATTTATTTTATCTAACACAGAAATAGATTTATTTTATCTAACACAGAAATAGATTTATTTTATCTAACACAGAAATAGATTTATTTTATCTAACACAGAAATAGATTTATTTTATCTAACACAGAAATAGATTTATTTTATCTAACACAGAAATA
>JACXGM010002649.1:35076-46042 GCA_016801145.1 Umbra pygmaea | reverse complement strand
TACATAGCAAACAGAATTACATAGCAAACAGAATTACATAGCAAACAGAATTACATAGCAAACAGGAATATGGAAATGACCTGGAATCTCACTTGCCACGTTTCTTGCAAAGGTTAAATAGGCTGCTGATATGAGCCAACTAGGCCTGTACGATTCGGGGAAAAATATTAATTGCGATGTTTTTGCTTTTAATTGATATCACGATTCTCTGCCACAATTTTTTTCTCACGAAATGTAATGTTTATTGCGCATATGAGCTAGAGATGGGCCTTTACCAGAGAGGGAATAGTAGCCTACTTTACAAAGTCGTTTAGTGATAGAAAACAGTTGTATTGCTCAACCATGTCGATTGGAACGTTAAGTAATATAACTTAAAGGAAATACGATGTAGGCTGTAGCCTGTTTATATTTCGTTCAATAGATTGGTAGTACAGATATAATTGTGTACCGATTATAATAAAACAAAATACCTTAACATAATATTATATGATTAGGTTATTACCCCTGTTTGGAGGAAGTCATATCAAACAGACATTCTCATCTTACACAAAACGTCTGCAAACTTAGTGCAAATGCAAAAACAATGCAGATATTGCATTCGCTTTCACAAACAAATTTCTCTCATTTTAGCTCATTTGGGAAGGACACGTAAACTATTGACATTTGTAATACATATTACACATTCTTGACCGGCAATATTGGTGTTCTTCTGGAAATGTAGGAACATTTACCTCTCTATATTTGTATTGGCTGCTGATCAACATCGAAGATGTAGCAGATTATAGCTTGAAACATAGATTATTTTTGGCACCACAAGCATGTAAACATAGAGGCTTCAATTAATTAAGAAAATAAAGTACATACTGGCCAGTTAAGTACAGTAGGCAGCCAAAAATAGTTACATATAACACTGTGAACAAAATTTGTCCCTCCTTGAACATTTCTGTGCAAAAGAAATAATATTTATTTTATTTTTATTAAAATCTAAGTAATTTAAAATTCAAATCGGGAACAGGGGTGAATCGAGATCGTGATTTTATAAGGATTAATCGTGCAGGCCTAGAGCCAACCCTGTCTGACATGCGTGATGTTCCCCATAGTTTGGGCGTCGGGAGTAGTGTCCTATAAGTAGTATCCTATAAGTAGTGTCCTATAGGAGGTCAAGCTGTTTTTGTGTTGGAGTGCTGTTCCTCTTGGTAGTTTCCGGCTGTATTAATGATCCCCATGTCCCTGTGTTTTAGATAAACTCGTGTTCTCACTTTGGTGTCATCTATCCCTGGGTGAGTGTCCTGACTCCAGCTCACCTGAACACCATTCAGGATCAACTAGAAGACCTCCAGAAGTTACAGGTCAGTCTTGTCACATTCCATGTAAATGAACCACTGTAGTAATCAAACCAATGAACAGTTTTCCTCCTCTCCAGTCCCTGCTTTGCGGCCCAACCCTGGACGTGTCGTCCATTCTGCCCCTGTTGGAACAGCTTGCGGATGGGGACAATGCAGGGTTGAGTTTGCACGTGCTCTGTGCCGCCAAGCTGGGCCGTCACGAGAGCTCCATCGACAGGCTCCTGGACAGCTGTCCTCAGGCCATCATCCCTTATGCTAACCACCAGCTGCAGAACAACACAATGGTAGGTGCTGCAGCCGCTGTAGGGCTGGGCAATGTCTGGCTTTACACATAGCTGAATGGACATCAATAAACGATTTAACCATCTTTTTTATCAATTAAATTGCTGTAAGAATGAAGTTTGCCGCACATTAATTAACTTAAATAAAATGCTGCAAACAAATTTAGCTGTCAGATATTGCTGTAAGAATGAAGTTGGCAGGTGCAGAACCCAGTGGAGGATTTTAATGAATGTTTCAAACAATGGATGGCAGTGCGAGAGCGCACAGAAAATACACCGACACTCATGAAGCTAGATTCAAACGAACCATACCTTGAAACATACAATTACAATGACTGACAAAGGCAAGGAGCGACAGAGCGAGCTATATACACATAATTATGTGACATTCGGAATAACACAAGTCCGTGACTCTATAAGTAGCATTTGGTTGATGACCGGGTTTTTTTTTCATACATGAAACCAACAAATTAACATGTAGGCATTAAATATGCTGCTTGGTGGACTTCTCTCATTCTACAAGTAATGTTATAACATTGTTTTGCATGGCAAATAGGAAAATACAGCAATGTCATTTTATCCCACTTGTTGCTTACTAATGCGCTGCCAGACCTTGCGGAGCAAGTTGTTATAGTAAATACATTCATATATAATAAAACGCTGGTTTTGACATCATGGTGTCGCCGCCAAGCTATCCTTAAACAGGAGACCTTATTTTATCATATGTCATGCAGAATAATTTTGATGCCTTAAACAGGGTATTGTATTCTCTTGAAGTGTATACGATGACTATTACTCTTACCTTATGAAAACAAATAGGGCCAAACAATACTGTAATTAGCATTATAAATTATTTATTCAATCTGCGTATTATTCTGGCCTTTTTTTGCCTTAATACTGCCTACTTTCCGAATGTTTGGTCATGGTACCTTTTGATGAATCAGAAACGAGAGAGAAACATTTTTTTTAAACAATGTTGTGGGTAAGAAAAACTCTTCAATCCTCAGTTGGCAGTTCTTCATTTTCATTCTAAAGAATAAAACCCGACACAACTTCCAATGACATTCGTCTAACTTGCAATCTTGTTTCGCGATTTTCTCTCTATCCCTCTCCTAATATTAGTGTATGTTCTATTTGCAAAAATACTTTCTGAAAAGGCACCCTATTAGGCCCAGAAATACGTTGTTAATCATCTCTTGTATTATTTCACTAGCCTAACACATATTTTGAAAATGAAGACTATGGTCTATAGCAAATAGGGAAAAACCAGATTAGGCTGTTTGTCATTTTAACCAGCTCACTGCACTTCATGTTTGTGCACCGCTAGATAAGGCAGCGCAAGTGATTTTCAATTTTAACAAACATAGTTTTTGACATCGTCACGTGGTTGCCAGAGTTGATCTAATTGTCCTATCGCCCAGCCCTAGTCCACTGTGTAACTCTGCTTGTTACTGTTCAGACGTCTCTTTCATAGTGTAGTCCTTACACAACCTTGAATCCTCATAATGCCAGAAACAGACACCCAAAAATGATGTTGGTATTTTTCTCACTAGCACCTTGTAATCTCAACCATTTGCATGTCATCAGTCAAGTTTTTAAAAACAGACCTTTTCAAATAGAGAAAAACAGCAGAAAATATATGGTGAATATGTAGACAGTATGATATCGATAATAATCATATAATACTAATAATAATAATAATAATATGTAGACAGTATGATATCGATAATAATCATATAATACTAATAATAATAATACGTAGACAGTATGATATCAATGATAATCATATAATAATAATAATAATAATATGTGGACAGTATGATATCGATAATAATCATATAATTATAATAATAATAATAATATGTAGACAGTATGATATCGATAATAATCATATAATAATAATAATAATAATATGTAGACAGTATGATATCGATAATAATCATATAATAATAATAATATGTAGACATTATGATATCGATAATAATCATATAATAATAATAATAATAATATGTGGACAGTATGATATCGATAATAATCATATAATAATAATAATAATAATATGTAGACAGTATGATATCGATAATAATCATATAATAATAATAATATGTAGACATTATGATATCGATAATAATCATATAATAATAATAATAATAATAATATGTAGACAGTATGATATCGATAATAATCATATAATAATAATAATAATGTGTAGACAGTATGATATCGATAATAATCATATAATAATAATAATAATAATATGTAGACAGTATGATATTGATAATAATCATATAATACTAATAATAATAATAATACGTAGACAGTATGATATCAATGATAATCATATATAGACTGGATTATAATCAAACATACAAAGGCCACTAGATGTCTTGTGATAGGGACAGCAAATTATCTGTAATCTAACTCTTAATCTGTTCATGTGTGTTGGTTCAGGCTCTTTGGTGGCAGAAGCTTCTTCCTGACTTGTGTGAGAGAACGAGAGCAGCAGGGGCAGAGGACAGCATCTTACTGTCTGCACTCAAAGGTACGCTTGTTCCCTTTTTTTACCAATACTAAATCCACAACTTTTACCAAAAAGTGAATTATCAAAAGCCTTTGTTTAGAAAAGTAACAGAATGTCACGTTGGCAGCAAAGTCATGCTGAGATGCATACAAAGAGAGGCACCTTATACCCACGGTGAAATATGGTAAATAAGCCTCAGGAATCTTTTGCAGGTGTTTAGAGTTAATTAGTTGATTCAGATGATTAGGTTAATAGCTCGTTTAGAGACACTTTCCATGATATGCTAATTCTTTGAGAATTTTGGGGTTTCATGAGCTGTATGCCAAAATCATCAGTATTAAAACAATAAATGACCTGAAATATTTCAGTTGGTGTGCAATGAATCTAAAATATATGAAAGTTTAATTTTTATCATTACAATATGGAAAATAATTAACTTTATCACAATATGCTAATTTCTTGAGAAGGACCTGCATTTGCGCTTTCTCTATAATGATATTGTTTATGTTTTTTTTGTGCATTGTCAGTCAGGGGTGCCAGTCATTTTGGAGCCCACTGTAAATGATAATGCTGAGGCTGCATTTTCATACAGTATACTTTTTTGTGCAGTAACTTTAAGGTCCTGATTCACAGCGAATCAAAAATCTGAGGGTAGGACTGGAATATAATAGCATCTATAAATAAATTGACCATAAATGTTATTAAAACTATCATTATTAAGGTGATGAACAGTGGAATAAAACAAGTCTACGTTTTGGCTTTTAGTAGGGCACTTGACATATCAAAAATCTATTGATATATACGTTATAATTGATGCATACGTATGTAGACCACAGCCTTTAATTTTTGGCCAATATTTTCCCTGATTACAGAAACATTGGTTGTGGTTGCCATGGAGCTGAACCCCCTGGAGTTCCTTCACCTTTTGCCTGATGACGGAACAGCCCAATTTTTCCTGCCTCACCTGCTGGAGTGTACCAAGAGGAACCTCAGGACGTGAGCAGAAGAAGATATGGCGGATCATTAGTAGAAACATTTTACATTTTAAAAGGTTGCTTGTGACACTTAATGCCAACAGCCTTTACGATGTTTGACAATTAACCACATACAAACAGTGAATGTTTTTAACACTACTATACAGATGTATTAATCTTAATACCCCAACCAACTCTGTGCTCACATTACCATTATTGTATTGACATGACAGTGGAAGCAGAGCCTAGCGAGCCAGGCATGTATAGGGGCACCGCTGTGTGGCAAAACCAAAATCTGGTGGGTTATGTTTTCAGAAGCTTAGCCATCTACACCAAACTCCAGTACAACGACTGCATTTTGTGTAGATGTGTGATTAATCAGGAAACCATGTTTGTTTATTTTGCACCTCACTTTAATATTTCTGTTAGAATGTGTTGATACGGGGGCCTCTGCATGGCATAGTGGGCTAAAGCCCGGATCACACTTGGCGCATAAACGCGCTGGGTTACACTGGACGTTCTATCATTTCAAATTGGCCTTGCTTTTCTGCTGTTGGTTGGATAAGGTGATGAACAATGTAGTTAAGGGAATATGGAGGATGTGTCTCTATAAGCTTCAACTATGGACCTATTGTGGAACATGTTGAAGACTGTTTGCGTTATCTACTCCCAATTTTGTAAAAAAAACGTATTTTTGCTGTGTAAATACATTATCTCTGACAACCGTTCTGCTGAGTTCACTGACAAATCCACAATATACCTTACCAATAATGGACAACATTAAAAAACAAAGAGGATTTTGTTTTCTTTATTCATGCATTTAAATTAAAATTTGCTTCTTCTTTAAAGCCATTTAGTGCATTCCTGTGTACAGTTTGTGGTCGGTGTGCTTTTAGTGTGGAACCTGATATTCCATTGACAGAAGGGATGTATGTAGAGTTATTAGCTGTTCCTGTTTTTAAATGAGGTTATGTTCAACAGGTCATCCAAAAAAGCCCTTTTTCTCTGATGGCACAGAAACACAAAGATACATTAGTTGTTTGAACATTCAAATGGGAGTACAGTAACAGCAAAATTATGAAATAAACCACATTTATTTAATTATCAAACCTGTGCGCACACACACAAACAGACACAAAGTACCCACCCCACACACACACACAAACACGCACTCCTCACCTTTCTCAGTGACCGTGTAGACGGTCTCCATTCCGCCCATGATGTGGTCCGACACGTGGCAGTGTAGCAGCCAAATGCCAGGGTACTGAGGCCTCATCTTCACCGTCTGGAAGGTGGCTGGGAACAGGTCAAAAACATCTGTGCGGTGGGATCGGCCGCTCAGCTGTAGAAAGTCAGATTTACAGGGACATTCAGATGGGGTCTTCCTGGGATAGACTAAAAATGGTCTGCACACCACCCTGAAGATATTTCAGGAAATTAAATGTCACCTTATTGTTTTTTACGAACACATGCTGTGTACTGCCTTGCCCTATTTATTACAGTAGCGATATGACACATATAGAGACACTATGGAAACGAGTGGTAGGAGATGGAGAAGCTGTGCCTGGAGCCTGGGAGGACCAGATCTAGTAAACAGCATGCATTTAGTTTGAGCCCCTCCCATCTCCAGCAGTTAGGTTTCTACGTGACCTGATTGGGCCTACACATTAAACCAAACATCTGCAGAGGACCTTATAGTCAACGCTGTGTCCATGGAAGTGTGCAGTGTGGAGGTCCACCTCATTGCCCATCCCCATAAGGTACCAGTACACCTTGTCACCGACCTCCATGTTCAAACCCAGCAGGTTACCAAACAACTGCCCATTGATGCCTGCAGCAGAGAGAGACAAATAATTACTTAAGGTCTAATGATGCCTTCAGAAAATATATTAAAAAGCTTATAGAAGTGCTTTGGAGGTAATAAGTACAGTAAATAAATTCTCAAGGTTGTCAGAAGTGTGTGCCTTTTACCATGCATTTTATTGCTCTCTATGAATTCCTCATCCTCCTTGATGTTCTTGGCAGGGTTCTTAATGTTTTTTTTAATGTTTTCATCCAGGTACCAGGACTCATTCTCATCAAACACCATGAAGAGCAGAGCAAATTCTTCTACTTCTTTCTTCAGTCCAAATGTCCTTGCAGCACTCCGCCTACATATCACTAGAGGTCCAATCAGGCCGCTGTACAGGTCCTAAGGTTAGAAACCAATGATCAATTTTACGAATACAGTCATGGATGAAAGTCTACAAATTCTTTTCACACAGCTGAAATAGTCCCCGCAAGCTTGTCTGCTAGCAATCTGACAGTATGGAAAATGGTGACAGATGCACAAGTGGTAGTTTTTTTCTTGACTAGCTGTAGTACCATTACCTTGTTAACATTAACTGTGGAGTAATATGCTCCCACATTACATGTTTCCTGTTTCTCAGTAGGTCCTGCCGTCTTGGGGACATACCATGTGTACGTCTGTGTTTCACCTGTATGGGACAATACTGCTTTAAAGACCAGGAACTGACTAGAAAGTTGTTATTGAAAAGCACAGGGTGATCAAATCTTTGAAATAGTAGTACTTTTGTTGTTAAAACGACTAACTGAATAGGTGGTCAAATACAATGTATTTTAGGTTCTGTTTTATTTACCTGGCTTAGTTTCTTTGATCTGTGGAACGTCTGTCTTGACTCCATGTGCGTGAATAGAATACGGTCTTGTGGCCATGTTCTTAAAGACAATATTAACTTTATCCCCAACATCAGCATGGATCATAGGGCCTGGAAAAGTGTTGTAAAAAAGGTCAGTTTCATTAAATGGCTTTAAGTAATTATTAACCACACTGTCTATGTTAAATGGACTTTAGTATTTTTAAAATACTCTATTAAAATACATTTGTATTTAAGCCCATTAATTTATATATTTTGTGCATATTTAGGAGCCCTAAAACAAAAGAACATTTAAATATAATTGTATAATGTACAAAGCCTACTAAACTAAACCTACTAAACTCACCCAATATTCCCAAGTGCTGCATATCTGCTGACCTTTCCTTCTCTGTGGTGAATTTGTTGTTGGTGAACTCCCTGTACACTACCTTCTTGTACTTAGAGCCAATGAACTTCTCCTGTTTTTCAATGAATTCTTTTCCTGGACTAGAGACAAAAGAAAACATTCAAAAATTAAAAAGAATATACAGTAAATTCATGTATCTCAAACAAGAAAGAAAAAATTTGCCAAGATAATGGCTAAGTTTAACGTTGAGCTTTGTTTTGGGCATGACGCTAAGCTTAGTGTTAGAATGGAGGCGAAGGATGGCATTGGGGTGGGTGAAGGCAGTGCTAGGGTCAGGTGACCTGTTGATGAGGCCATGGTACATCTCATCCTCCCATGTTCGGTTGGGGGAGTAATCCCAGTCTATCTCCATGGCAGCGATGTAGTAGGTCTTTGAGTGTAGCATGATCTCTGACTGCCTGTTGAACATGCTACACTTCTCCACAGTGTAGTTTGCCCTCATACCTCCCTGGTAATGATCTGCCGTTCTGCACACCACCTCAAACTGACCTGAGGCCAACAAACACATTGCCTTTTGAATTATCGTAAAACGTAAACCTTCATGATGTTCAGTAACTTGTCGTAGACGTATCCAGACGTGTCCTACCCATGCTGTCAGGCTCCATCATAACCGTGTGTGAGATGTGAGGGAAGACGTTGATGACATCTCTGCGTGTCTCTCGGTAAATGAACCTGTTTCCTTCAAAGTAGAGCCCATGGATGTCCGCTTCAGAGCCCAGTCCTGATAGGTGCCATGACACCTTGTCCCCTTTACACATGCTCAGTCCTGGGAGATTGCCATACATGTAGCCATTGATCGCTATGGCAACAGACAGGAAAAGAGGGAAAATTAGAACATACAGAAAACCAGTATGACACGTTTCAGGGTTTTGGCAATAATCGTGGTTTGGTTGGTAAATAAAAGGGATGAAAGTTAAAGGGAGACAAAACATTTCAAATGGATTTCTATGATTCATGTTTTAAAGGACTTACCGTGCATTTTGTTCGATTCCTGGAAGTTTTCATCTTCTTTGTTGACAGTTTTAGGTGTCTTGGTAAATTGCTTGATGTTATCATCCAGGTACCAGCTGAGATTTTCATCAAAAACTGTAGCCAGCAGGTGAAACTCCTTGTTCACATTTTTCTAAAATGGTAAATATATATGATAGTAAGTACATGCAATGTGGGTGCCTCAGTATTTGACTAATGTAATGCCAATTGGCCAATCATAAACCACTTCAATGACAGTCCAAATGTATTCCATTTGAATTCCATCTGTATACATTCAGTGAGTTCACCTGTTTCCCATTTTTCAGAGTTTTCTTTTTGCAGACCAGGAGAGGTCCAACAAGGCCAGAGTTGGTGTCTTTGACAGGGTCTACAGCTGAGTAATAGAAGTATGTGATGCAGTCAGCGTCTTCTGCCACCGGTCCGCCCTCCTTAGGGATAACCCACTCATACGTGTAGGTGGTGCCTGGTCTCACCTGCGCTGCTGGGGGTGGGGTTACAGTTCCTAGATGGGAGAGATTGATGTGAGGGTTTCATTCTTACATTTTATTTTTTTGCCTACTTTTGAGTCTACATAGGAGGAAAAAAAAATGTATCTGTTGAGTTTTGAGAAGGATTTAATGAGTGAGGAGGCAAGAAATAGCTATTCAAAAAATGCCAGATTCATAAGAATGCTTGATGATGAGCTACTCATAGGATATCTGCTCCTTGTGGACAGTAGTTGAATTATAAAAACAAATCTTTTTCAAAATAATATCTCCACCTTACGGAAGCCCTGAACCGTAAGGAAAAAGATTTTTCTGGGAAAAGACTTGGGCAGAAGTCTACGTTTAGCTCGTTATAACGAGATAGTATCTGTCGCTCTATAACGAGATACTAGCTTGAACCAATTATTTTTTTATTTGTTTATTTTTTACATTTTGACACATCTCTAAGTTCATCTCATTATACGAGATGAGATAAAACAATATGGCTTCATTCATTGATGTGCAAAGCCTACTATGCATCTGTCATTATTGTCTGATGTAAATGGCCATGTTCTTTACAGTTTGTAGGCAACAGAATCTTTAATAAAAGCCAGTGACTATTGTAGCAATTTCTTTCATTAAAAAAAGAATTCACACCTCATGGTTCAGGCTAGTATCTCGTTATAATGATATAAACTTAGACTTCTGCCAAAAGGGTTTTCTCAGAAAAAATATTTCACTTTACGTTTCAGGGCTTCCACCTCCCCATCAATATTTATATATTTTTTAAATTAAAAACAAAGAATACAATTTTAAAAACAATTTTAAATTTAAATTCCAAACTTTTTACCAACAATGTTTTTTGTCAACATATGATGTAGTTACCTAATTAAATGATTTGTGGAGAAGGAAAAACCTATCCAGGATCTCTGTTGATCTACTGATTTTAATGAATAAAGGTTCATTTATTATCTAAGGAAGGTTTGTGTCACGTCTCCCAGTGTAGTGGTGTAGAGAGACAGGCGCGAAGGATGTGAAATAATGAAAGTAGGATTTATTAAAGTAATACTGATACAAAATAATACTGCCACAAGGGGCTAAAACAAAAATATATAATCCAAGGGCATAGATCCACACAGGAACACGTAACATGGAAACACGCGACATGGAACATTGACCGACAAGAGACAGGACCAAACACTCAACCTAAATACAACTACTAACAAGAGACAATGGGCAACACCTGGGCAAGGAAATTAACTAGGGATAACAGACAGAGATCCATTGGGTAACAGAAACATGTGACAAGACATGGGAGGTACTAACA
>JACXGM010002649.1:21914-34976 GCA_016801145.1 Umbra pygmaea | reverse complement strand
CAGTACACCTAAGGACACATGAGGTAATAATCTAACTAACAAAACCACCGTATAAATACTGAAAGGAACCAAGGAGACAAAACAGAAGAGACAACACGAAAGGGAGTCCATTAACAGGCTCTGCATCGCAGCCCTCCCTGGGCTGGATGTGACAGTTTGCCATACACAGAGACACATGGGGAAGCAATGTGATTGGACAAACTCAACGCTGACTTTGCAACTATGTCTAAGCAATCTAAACATTTATGCAAAGTTTTCAGCTATTGTGTTTATGTATTGATTCTAGTTAGTTGTTTTGAAAAGTCAAGGTTGGCTAGGCAGCCGATGTTTAAATACAAACCACATCTTATTTACATTTCTTCCATGAACAAATTAATAAAAAATACACATTGCCTTTTCATGTACAACATTTGGCCCAATTGTGAATCTAACCATCAAACTTCAGATTGCATGTCTGGTTCCCTAACCACTGACACCTAATTTTAGCTTCACATTTCACTCCCCGCTTCTGTATTTGTGCCAGAAAGCCAGGCGGACTCATGAACCTGCCTTACAGATCCTCTTCAGTCACATAAACATCCATCTGAAAACTAGAGGACAATGGACCCCCTCCCAGAACCTCATTATGATCTGGATTGTGATTTGATGGTTGTGTGTTTGTGACAGTGTGGGGTCACGTTTAGACAACGTATTTTGGAGGAGCTTAACAATTTCAAAGGGGTGATCATGTGGATTGTGATCATGTGATCCGGCCCCTCACATCCTCCCAACTGTAGTAAATGGATATTGTGAGACTTTCAGAAATGAACAAACTTACTTGTCTCCTTCTTGAGTTCTCTAAGTTTTTTGTCAGTGTATGATTCTGTGAAAACAATTGTGATATTAGTGGGAGACATCACATGAAGCAAACATTTTGACAGAAGAACGAATATTAATATTGTGGTGGTAACCGATGTCATTAAACTAGTGGATGTGATAGCTGACCTTCCAATTCGTTGTAATAGAGGGTCCCTGACTGCTCAATGCTGTACTGAACCCCGTGTGGCTGCATGGTAAAAGGATGGGAAGCCTTGTTCTGAAACACCACCTTGATGGTATCCTCTTCCTCCGCCCTGATCACAGGACCTACAACCAATCCAATTTAAATACAGTAATATATGACTAGAATGACACATTAAATATACTCTATATGAGTATATGTTTACATATTTATAAATATGTATTAACTACATTACCCAGAATGCCTAGGTGCAACTCCTCAGGAGTCCTCTCCTTACGCACAGTGAAGGTGTTATCAGTGTACTCCACGTATTTGGCTTTTTTGTATTTCCCTCCAATCCGATCATTACCAGTTTGGAAGAATGTCTCTGAATCGCTAAAAACATTTAAAGGGATATCAAACATGGTTCAGATTAATCTCTTTCCATGTCTTGTGGTCAATTATTACTAGGCAATAGTTACACATTAAAAAGCATTTTTAACTTGAATACGGTTTTCCAGGCTGCAGTTGAGCAGGCTGTCAGTTTGCTGACCTGTCAGTGTTCAGAGCTTTCCCTGTGCCGTGGTTGACCTGTGAGGGGCCATAGTCCCACAGTACCTCCTCGGCAGCTATGAAATATTGCCTCACTTCCCCGGTGGGCCTCGGCTTGTGGACGTTGGGAAAACACTTCTTCACCTCAAACAAGGCCTGCATGCCCGCTAAGAGGATGACAGATGTAGAAGAATTATGTAGTCATATCTGAAATGTCTTGTTCTGTACTGAAATACTGGTGAAGTGACTTTCTGTGAACAGCTGATAATATCTGGAGATTTCTATGTTCCATATGTTAATGGGTGACTATATTCAGTAGGGGGGCAGATTTTGGTCTTCTCATGTGTCTCCCAGGATGCTATATGTTTACTTAGGCTTGGCCTCTGGTGACTTGGGGTCTTTCCCTATCGATAGCAAGATATGGGAGGCCCGTGCTTAATGATAAGCATGTTAAATAGTATATTAATTAATTAGCTCACCTATGTGATTTCATTCATATATGTCATTGTTGATTCTCCCACAAAGGCATTTATCCCACTGGATACAGGAATACATCCAATGACCTTGTTTTACCACACAATGTTTTACCACACTTTAACTCATGCTAAATCCAGCCCGTCTATATCAAGCCATACCTGTTAGGTGGTCATTGACCTGGCAGCTTAGCGGCCAGTGGCCAGGGTTGTCAGCGGTCATCTCCACATTGGTGAAGGTAGCTGGGAACAAGCTGACCGTGTCTGTATGGTGGCCCATGTGTGTCAGAATCTGACCATGGAAAAACACTGAGTGGACATCCACCTCGTTGCCCATTCCAAAGAGGTGCCAATGGATCTTGTTTCCTACACACATGCTCAGGTCAGGCAGGTTACCATACATAAAGCCGTTGATTGCTGGAAGACAACAGACATATTGATTGATTGATTTTATTTGACCAATTAAATATATAATATGAAACAGTACTCTGTGTCATACATTTAAATACATAAAAAGTCAGGGATGACACAATAAAGCCCAAAGACTTATTTCCATTGTGGTCCCTACTTATTTCCATTGTGTTTAACGTAGTGTGTTAGTAGGGCTCACAAGCTGTGTCTCAATGTACAACATTCTATTCATGTGTGTTAGTGTCATCTGTGTTAATGTACATGTTTGTGTGTGAGTCTCATCTTTATTAATGTTCTCATAGTACATGTTTGTTTGTGAGTCTTATCTGTGTTAATGTTCTCATAGTGCATGTTTGTTTGTTAGTGTCATCTGTGTTAATGTTCTCATAGTGCATGTTTGTGTGTTACTGTCATCTGTTACTGTTCTCATAATGCATGTTTGTGTGTTAGTGCCATCTGTGTTAAAATTCTCATAATCCATATTTGTGTGTTAGTGTCATCTGTGTTAATGTTCTCATAATGCATATTTGTGTGTTAGTGTCATCTGTGTTAATGTTCTCATAATGCATATTTGTGTGTTAGTGTCATCTGTGTTAATGTTCTCATAATGCATATCTGTGTGTTAGTGTCATCTGTGTTAATGTTCTCATAATGCATATTTGTGTGTTAGTGTCATCTGTGTTAATGTTCTCATAATGCATATTTGTACGTTAGTGTCATCCGTGTTAAAATTCTCATAATGCATATTTGTGTGTTAGTGTCATCTGGGTTAATTTTCTCATAATGCATAGTTGTGTGTTAGTCTCATTTGTGTTAATGTGTTCTCACAGTGCATCTTGTTGCTCTCTTGGAAGTCCTCATCTTCTTTGTCTACTTCAGTAGATATTGGTTTTGGGCTGGGAACTGTCTGCTTTGGTGGGTTGGGGTTTAGAGGCTTTGGTGAGATGACTGGTGCTGTGGGCTGAGTACAGTAGGTCTTGATGTTGTCATCCAGGTACCAGCTCAGGTTCTCATCAGACACAGTGAACATCAGGATGTATGAGTAATCTGCTGCTTTATCACCGTACACATCCAGGGAACCTTTTTTGAGGCAGAATTTTTTTTTTTACATGAAAGCAGATGTACTTTATCCTTTATGTAAGACGAGGTAGTGTGTATACTTTATTAATCATTAACTATGTGTAATCACAGTTGCTGTGCCATAGTCCCACTTAACCGTGTCATTACACTGTAGGGTTCCAATACAACTGTTTGTTGTACATTGTGCTTCTAAGCCAAATCATCTACTTAACATAGGTACCAATATTTAGTTGACCTTTTTTACAGATGATGAGGGGTCCTATAAGTCCTGAGGCGATGTCTTTGGGTGTGTTGTAGTGGGAGTGATAGATGCGCGTCACACAGTTGGACTCTTCCTTGGTGGGGGCATGGCTTTCAGAGATGCTCCACATGTATGTGTAACTCTTCCCGGGATCTACCTGGTCATCTTTTTTATCCAATTTGGACGTTTCATCTGGGTACAGAGCACCTGGCAAGAACAGAGGCTTGGATCAGTGTCTTGTTATTATCAATTTCTACCTCCAGCAATTTCCTCATATCCAGTTGTTTCTATACTTCAAATGGAATCAAAAGAGATAAAGAGCTTGGCAAGTGTCACGTTCCAAAGGTTGAGACAGACGCGAAGGTTCAATAATCCAAAATACTTTATTCACTAACAAAAGAATACTGCCGCGTGGGCCTTTACGAATAAATAGAAGGCACACAAACAGGAACGCGTACAGGGAAACATTGACTGACAAGAGACAAGACCAAACACTAAACCTAAATACACATACTAATGATGACAATGAAAGACACCTGGACTTGGAAATTAACTACACCGTGATCTATTGAGTAACAAGAAACATGTGACAAGACATGGGAGTGAAATGTGGGAACATGCAATACACAACAGGGGCACAAGAGGGAGGCATCTACCACACACACAGGGCAAAACAATGAGAACACATGAGGAATAAATCTAACAACAAAACCACCGTATAAACACTGAAGCAACAAAACATATACACAAGAGACACTAAAGGATAACTGAAAAAGTCAATACCCAGCCCTCCATGGGCCGGATGTTACAGAGCCCCCCCCCCCAAGCCCACAACACCGGGGTGGGCAACAGAAACGACCCGGGGTCAGGAGGGACAGAGGGCGGCCAGAGGCAAGGCAGTTCAGGTGGCGGCCAGGGGAAAGGCAGGTCAACGGGCCCTGGTGGCAGGGTGTCTGGGACAACAAAAACCACCGTATAAACACTGAAGCAACAAAACATATACACAAGAGACACTAAAGGATAACTGAAAAAGTCAATACCCAGCCCTCCATGGGCCGGATGTTACAGCAAGACACACTGCTTTTCCAAACAGGAAGTCACTTCACAGCTGTTATGGAGCCCAACTACCTGAGGAACCTCAGCTCACTTTATACAATATCCAGGTGATGCTGGACAGTTTTCATCACCAACAGAGTTTCCTAGCCTCTCATCAGCTAGAGGCCAAGCCAGCATTGTACCTAAGAGGCTAACTTAGAACTAGGGGTAGAGGTTTGAAGGTCATTCTCCGATGGAACACAGCAAAAGATTTTGTATTGCTGTGGTACTTAGTTGACATGGTGTGATTCAGACATCTGAATGGTTTTAGGTATACTGTAATGCAGTAATCACAGCCTTTAGAGTAGTAACCACTGAGCTAGATGGTCTCTTTTACAAACACAACCTTGCTGGCAAGAAAACAGTCATAAGAATCACTGTGTCATGCTACATGACCTCCCGTTAAATCTTTCATCTCCTTTGAGAGGTAATTACATTCTATACTCAATTATGGAATTATATTCGGATATTAACAGCACTCTGATACCTATAGATAACAACCATGTTTTTGTGTGGGTGTGGAGGAGCAGTGCTACGCCTAGCAAAGCCTACAGATATAGTTGGAATGCCACAAACAGGCTACGAACCCTGGCTACCATGACACATTTGTGCAGTGTACACGGAGGCCACAAGATTATTCATTTTCATGGAAATTGCATTAATAATGACAGGATGTTCCTCTATCATCATCTAGATATATAGTCACATCTACTCACCCTCATTGGCCTTGGTATAAACAAGTCCATGGGCATGGATGGTGTAGGGTCTGGTAGCCATGTTCCTCAGATGGACCCTGATCACATCTCCCTCCTCACCCGAGATCACAGGGCCCAGAAAGCCCAGCCACTTGGGCTTGGCTATCTCCGTTGTGAAGGTGGCATCTGTATACTGCTGGTACACAGCCTTCTTATACACACTGCCAATACGCTGAGGCCCACGCGTCACAAACAAAGCACCTTGTCTGCAGTGCAGTGAAATAGAAGACACAATAAATGTACATTAAGCTGTCCATTCACAGAGGTCCCTTCACATGGACAATAGAGACGTTATATATTCAATGGGTTTATCTAAACCTCTAAACAACAGGTGTGCATCTATAGTTTACCAATATAATTTATGGTTTTGTTTAATTAAATACCAGATATTGAGAAGTGACAACACATTAGTCTGGGGAAGGCTGTAAAACCATCTCAAAGATATTTGAGCTCCATCAGTTTACTGTGAGGCAAATCATTTGCAAACGTAACATCTACAGATTTGCAGACCTACCTTTTTGCATCTCAGGATACTGTGCATACAGTACCTCAACAATAAGAACATTTAATCTAATGGCATTCTAAGAGTGTTGCTAGGAAGAAGCCTCTGCCAAAGCATCTGGAAATCCATTCTCTGGACAGACAAAAATTTACATTTCTGGACACAATTAACACTGCTATGTTTGACAAAACTCAACACTGCCCACCACTAAAAGAACCTTAACCATGAAAATTATCTCCAGATCTTGACATTCCCACCACTGTGCTTGACTGTTGGGATAAGTGAACCATGGTTAAGAGAACCCTGAATTCTAAGGTATAATACGACATTCTTGTAAAGAACGTCATGCCATTTGTCAACGACCAAGGGATTAGGAGCTAGAAGTTTGGCCGTAAAAGGGGCTTCCAACAAGACACCAAACATATTTAAGCAAATCTACCAAAGAATGACTGAGAAGGAAGACGTGTTCAGTTCTGAAACAGGCAGTACCAGCCAGACACCTCTAAAATTCTGTAGGTAGGGGTGGGCAAAAATCCCTAGTAGCTATAGGAGACGTTTACTCCAATTTATCGCTGATAATTTAGGCCCCACAAGCTATTGAATCAACCACTTTATTTTCACATATTTTTCCACACATGAAATCTGAGTTTTTGTTGATTCAACCACTTTAGTTAAATAATACATAACTGTGTGTACTTTATTGGAAATATTTTAATTACAAATTCACATTTAGATAAGGATTTTATTTAATATCTTTCCTGTATATTTTATACAGAAAGCATGACCATCCCTGTCGGGTTCAAAAACTTTCAAGCAGTATTGTAGTAATTTCTATAAACATTATAGAAATATCTTCCAATTAATAGATATTTTCCTGTTCTTTTAAATCCTTAGGCCCTCTTGGTGGTCATAAATGACTTCCTGTTTAAGTGGGGTATAAATATGGGGTGATAGAAATGACAAAATTCGTTGGTTGTCTATCAACATTGGCAAGGTCGAAGAACACACAAATACCAAAAGACAAAAGGTAATATCAAATAAGGCAAGGGCTATATTTAAATAGCTACATACCTGAAAAGAAACGTCTCTACTTTTAGGGTGATTACTAGGACATTTGAATCAAATTAAGCTTTGATGAACCTGGCTGGATGAGGGCGCAAGCGTATGTTACCGCAACGGCCTTTACTGAGGGTGATTTTTTTGCTGAATCTTCAGAATGCCAAATCTACAAAACTCCACCTTCATTCAAGGAAGCTATTTGAAAATCTTGCAAGAAGAATGCTTCTAATCTCATGGAGACATCAGCACCAGAGGTTTGCTAAGTATCGTTAGAAATTTAATTGATACTGGCTCATCTATGGTCAGATTAAAACAAAAATAGAAAGTTTTGCCACAAGCATCAGGTAGTGTTTTAGTGTAAAAAGACATGCTTACACTGAAGTAGCCTGTTGGATTTGTGATGTTGTGGGGCTGTTTTGTTTTGTTTTGCCCTGGGAAACTTGTTAGGATACTTGGCAGCACATATTTTCAAATAATAAGAGATTTTAGAGCAAAATATGTTTACCTATTCCAGGAGGCTAAAACTGGGACTTTGTTGGATCTTACAGCAGATCAATGTTCCAAAGCTTTCTTCCAGACCCACACAAAAATCTCTCACTGACTACAAAGGAAATCCCAGTCCCCTGACTTAAACCCCACTAAAACCCTGTGAGGTGAATGGAAAAGCAGAGTCCACAAGCGAGGACAAATAACTCTGAAGTATCTGGAGGGATTCTTCTTGGCAGATTGATCTCAGGTCTCTAATTACTTTGGGTCTTCCACCTCATCAAACATTACAGGACAGTTAAGTACTCTGTTTGGGGGTCCAAAAAAATTTATTTGTTATTTTGAGTCCCTCCAGAGACTACCTGATTAATCATGTGCGGATGGTAGCCTATTTCATTTCTCAAGGTGTGTTTGCTTAAACTTTTCCCCTTTTATATTATTTAAAAAAAATGATTTGCTTGTATGTTTTAGTCCTGTGCGGTTCTGTGTGTTTTTATGTTCTCATTTAATTGCTTTAGGTTTTCTGTTGTGTATGGCTGGGGGGGATCATCTGTAGGTGGGTGATGGGGGGTCTTGTTCAGTGGGGTGGGAGCCCATGTTTGGTGGTGGGATGGGGGGGTCTTTTTTGTGGGAGGGATGTTCTGTTGTGTGGGGGGGGGTTAAAATGATAAGGTGCATTTGTCTGTCTTCACTGTTCATTTCAGTTTCAACCTTGATAAAAAAATATTGCAAAACAACAAACAAAAAAAGCATTGCAGGACAAGTTCAGTTCTGTTATATTGGCAAAGGGAAAAGGAACAAAGTACAAAATGCAGGCATGTCAATAATCCCAACTTGCAAACAACTTAATTTAAGCTTAGATTTTCTGTGGAAGAGCAAATTTATAATGACATTTTTAAAAGCCTTTTTTTTGCTTATCTTTACCAAATATAATTATCGTGGAGGGCACAGTATATTTTGACCCCCTGCTAAGTTGTTGACACAGACCATACACTACATCCTACAGGCAAATATAAAAAGAATACAGGTAATAATAATAACACTAAAACAGATGTAATACAGATCAGATTTAGTAAATTACTCACTCATCATCCTTAAGTGGTATGTTTAGCATGACATTTTTCCCAGTGGGAGCATAATCCCACTGGATCTCCTTAATGCCGATATAATAGTCCCTTGTGACACAAGAAACAATAGTCACACTCCCTAGGAGAAGGAACAGGCTCGTAAAACAGCTCCACATTTTGGCTTCACATCCGTTAGATGACTTTTGGACAGACACAGATCCTTTATAGCTACTGGGCTGATGGATCCACACAGCCAATCATAGACATGCAGTGACCTCAGGGACAGTCTTGCAAAAACAATGTCTGGCACACACATCCACACAGACACAAACACACCACACACATCTAGGGGTGGCACCAAAAATCCCAGAGAAGTGGAAGGTTCTGGCTAAAGGGAACCAGGTAATACCAGAATACCAGAATCTAGGTTAATATAACCCTGGCATTAGGAGAAGCATTTAAGGTCTATAGTGCTGGATTTCCCAGGAACCTCACAATATGATACTTATGTGCTGATAAAATAAGTTGTGATTCTCGTGCTTCTCTAAATGATATGTGTTGACATTTGCACACAGTTATAATAGAACGGTTTTTGCTTGCATAGGCAAATAATAGATGTTCTGATTGATTTATTGACTCATTTATTGGTTGATACATGATGTCAATGTTTGCAATTGCTCTTTTCTACTTTGGTTGCATTTTGCTGCCTAATTATGGTTCATTTAACATACAGACCTGGCCGAAAGTATTGGAACCCTTATAATTAAAAATAAATAATAATAAAAGTTTTCTATGAACGAAATCAAAATTGTCAAAATGATTTGATATGCAGCATTCTTTATTTCACATTCACTAGAACAAAAACTTTTAATTAATAAGGTAACATTTATTTAAATAGTAAAACACATTTAAATTGCGCAGGCAAAGACAGTGGGACCCTTATCCTAATATTTAGTTGCACAGCATTTGGAGACAATAACTTTCATTTTGATTTAACGTTTATTTAAGCAGGGGAGATCATGCTGAGACTAAAGGACTCTTCCGGATGAGCCCTGCATCAACACAATTTATTAACAATGGAAATATGAGGAACCTCCCCCATGTAACGCTGCTCCCCCTGGACTGATCAAGGTGTGGTGAGGAAAGGGCTCCATTTCATGTTTTATGTCTGCTTATCTGTTTCTGGGCTCACATGTTCATGTTTGTTTATTTTGTATTCAGTATTATCCATATTAACTGTTTGATTTCTCATTACCCACCATGGATTGTTTCTCAAAACAAGAGGTAGAAGCATTCATGTAAATTATATTGGCATAATAAATAACTGGCATGAATGTCAACTGAACATTTTGCTTTCTGCTAATGTAAAGATGACTTATTTCTATATAGAAAACTGATTTTCTGGTCATGGGTTTGAGATTGACCATGGGTTTATTGAATTTCCCCAGGCCTCCTGCACGAGGCAGAAAAAATTGGCATAGCATTGCCCGGGATTTGGGTTAGATAAATCAGATTATCTATCCTGAACCGTCGCTCTCCAGTGACTAATTGTGTGCAGATCGGGCACTTTAAATTCATTTGCGGAAGTATAGTCGGTGAACATAATAGTCCCGTGCATGATCCGACTAAAGGCTTCCGTGATGGGTAAACAGTGTGAAAATAAACGGTGGTTCGGGCAACATGTGGTTGGATGAACCATGTGCATGCCTCTCGACATCCCACAGATCTATACAAGGAGTTGCGGAGCTGCCGACAAGGCAGGATTGGAGAGGGAATTGGGAAGGTAGGAAAATCGGGGGGAAAAATCACATGTTTTTTAAAGGATAGATTTTTTTATCTATCCATATGCCCAGGTTATTTATATGCAGAAACACATTCAATATGAGAACCATTGAGGGTAAACATATCCAAATTTACAGGCACCATTTTAGATTTTGAAAATAACATACATTTGGTATTTTTTCAGAAATTAATAACAACTTCAAGGACATTCAATGCAGCCCGTAGCCTATAAAGAACCTGTTCAACCATAGGAGCAATAGCATACAATAGTGTCATCTGCATAGGGAGGCAGATTACAACTTTCAACAGATAGACCTGTGAGTACACATTGAAATCTTTTAATTAAATCATTCTTATACCAGCTACAAGTAGCCTGATCAATGCATATTTCTGTCAAAATCCGAATGAGCATCAAGTGATCTATGGTGTCAAAGGCTTTAGCTTGATCAATAAAAAGTGCTGCACAGTGTTTCACTGTTATCTAGACAAATTATCACATCATTTAAAACCAAGGATACAGCAGAAATTGTATTATGACGGGGCTAAATCCTGACTGGTGGATATTAAAAATATTTGTTTTTGTAAATACGTCCTAGGTTCTAGGCATGGCGAGAAAATTTGGAGATTGGTAATAAATTGGAGATAAATATTTAGATCGGCGGTGTCACCACCTTTATGAAGGGGGAGTACATAGGCCGTCTTCCAGAGTCTTACAAACATCAATTCCAATTAGTGCCTCCAACACTAATTGGGATCAAGCATTGCAACCATGCACTGAATTTCGCTCTGAATGTGATTTCTACACTTCTTGACTGGTAGTTTGTCCCACTCTTCTTGAGCCAACCACTCCAATTCTCTGAGGTTTGATGGGTGCCTTTTCCCAACTGTGAGTTTCATATTTTTCCACAGATGGATCAAGACTCACAGAATACCACTTTAGAACAGTCCAAAGTTTTCTTCTTCATTCTTGGGAGCTTTTGTTGTTAGGTTTCAGCTCATTATCCTGCTGGAATATTCACACAGATTCAAGGCACCCAGTGGCAAAAATATTGATTCCTTTCAACAGATTTGAACTGTCTGGAGTCCCATGGATTGCACAATTCGGGTTTATTATTCACACAGAATAATGATGGTCAGCTGGCTCTTTTCTACCTAGAAAATATGTGTGACTTCTTAAATAGTATTTGAGAAACCTTTCCTTCAGCGAACCTACCCCCTATAGAACTACAGTGCCTTGTGAAAGTATTCGGCCCCCTTGAACATTTCGACCTTTTGCCACATGTCAGGCTTCAAACATAAAGATAGAAAACTGTAATTTTTTGTGAAGAATCAGCAACAAGTGGGACACAAACATGAGGCGGAACGAAATTTATTGGATATTTCAAACTTTTTTAACAAATAAACAACTGACAAATTGGGCGAGCAAAATTATTCAGCCCCTTTACTTTCAGTGCAGCAAACTCTCTCCAGAAGTTCAGTGAGGATCTCTGAATGATCCAATGTTGACCTAAATGACAAATGATGATAAATAAAATCCACCTGTGTGTAATCAAGTCTCCGTATAAATGCACCTGCTCTGTGATGGTCTCGGAGGTCCGTTGAAAGCACAGAGAGCATCATGAAGAACAAGGACAAGGAACACACCAGGCAGGTCCGAGATATTGTTGTGGAAAAGTTTAAAGCCGGATTTGGATACAGAAAGATTTCCCAAGCTTTAAACATCCCAAGGAGCACTGTGCAAGGGATAATATTGAAATGGAAGGAGTATCAGACCACTTAAAATCTACCAAGACACGGCCGTCCCTCTAAACTTTCAGCTCATACAAGAAGAAGACTGATCAGAGATGCAGCCAGGAGGCCCACGATCTCTCTGGATGAACTGCAGAGATCTACAGCTGAGGTGGGCGAGTCTGTCCATAGGACAACAATTAGTCGTATACTGCACAAATCTGCCCTTTATGGAAGAGTGGCAAGAAGAAAGCCATTTCTGAAAGATATCCATTAAAAGTGTTGTTTAAAGTTTGCCACAAGCCACCAAACAAGTGGAAGAAGGTGCTTTGGTCAGATGAAACCAAAATCTAACTTTTTGGCAACAATGCAAAATGTTATGTTTGGCGTAAAAGCAACACAGCTCATCACCCTGAACACACCATCCCCACTGTCAAACATGGTGGTGGCAGCATCATGGTTTGGGCCTGCTTCTCTTCAGCAGGGACAGGGAAGATGGCTAAAATTGATGGAAAGATGGATTGAGCCAAATACAGGACCATTCTGGAAGAAAACCTGATGGAGTCTGCAAAAGACCTGAGACTGGGACGGAGATTTGTCTTTCAACAAGACAATAATCCAAAACATAAAGCAAAATCTACAATGGAATGGTTCACATATCCAGGTGTTAGAATGGCCAAGTCAAAGTCCAGACCTGAATCCAATCGAGAATCTGTGGAAAGAACTGAAAACTGCTGTTCACAAACGCTCTCCATCCAACCTCACTGAGCTCGAGCTGTTTTGCAAGGAGGAATGGGCAAAAATTTCAGTCTCTCGATGTGCAAAACTGATAGAGACATACCCCAAGCGACT
>JACXGM010002649.1:0-21814 GCA_016801145.1 Umbra pygmaea | reverse complement strand
CAACTTTTTGCTCTCCCAATTTTTCAGTTGTTTATTTGTTACAAAAGTTTGAAATATCCAATAAATTTCGTTCCACTCTATGATTGTGTCCCACTTGTTGTTGATTCTTCACAAAAAATTACAGTTTCATATCTTAATGTTTGAAGCCTGAAATGTGGCAAAAGGTCGAAAAGTTCAAGGGGCATGAATACTTTCGCAAGGCACTGTATATGAAATATTTGTCCTTCCTTGCCTTAGGTTTCTAGTTTTTAGTAAGAAATAAATAGAAATACATGTATATGCTAGGAATAGGTTTCTACATATTTTTACATAGTTTTACAGCAGTAAAACCTGGTAAATCTTTTGATCAGAAGTTATGCTTGCGTGTATAACAAAACAACAAAAATCCTTGTTTTCCAGAAACTATTGGTCTAATGTTCAGCTCTGGAAAAATTTAAGAGACCACTGCAAAATCTTCAGTTTCTATGGTTTCACTTTTGATAGGTATGTGTTTGGGTAAAATGAACAAACTACTGACAACATTTCTACCAAATTCTAAATAAACATATTGTCATTTATTTGCAGAAAATGACAACTGGTCAAAATATGATGCAGTGATGTCAGTAACAGGGGAATGATTTTCAATCACAGCTTTCATGCGACTTGGCAAGCTCTCCACCTGTCTTTCACATTGATGTTGAGTGACTTTATGCCACTCCTGGCCAGGGCCATGGGAAGAGTTTTTAGGTTGCTGGTGCTTTAGTGGGAGGTGCATTTTTTGCATATGCCTTGGGGCATACTCCCGCGCATGCATGACGCACATTTTGTCATTATAGTTACATTACCGTGCACCTCGAGAACATTGTGTTGGCACGGACATTTGGCGCGTTGATTGTGCATGATGCAAGTTTTCAAATGTAGGCTCCAGGATCAGGAGAAAACAAAATCTGTTTACCTATTTGGTCATTACCAGACGCTAATATGCAAAGTGAGTTGATGTACAGAAATACATTCTCATTAGTATTGCACCCTGGGATCAGAATAATACCATGGTAAAATGAGAGCTTTGATTATGTCATGCTTCGGGAATCATAGCTGATTAGATCAGGAATCATAGCTGATTAACAATATTTTAATGTAGGCGACTGCTTAGAATTCGCGATGAATAGCCTACTTCAACTTGCAACGAAGTTCCACACATCAGACAAAAACATACAAATAGCCAGAAGTACCCAACCTTATTTAAAAAAAGGAACTATAAATGTCATGGTAGCTAGCTATGTGACTTCTGTTGACTATGATCCTTGGGGTTATTTCATTAATTCTTATTTATTCAGTATTGCTAATTATTTCTCATAACGTCCTCAAGAATTGCATTTTTAGGTAAATAACAACAGGAATATTATCTCAAATGTTTTACTATGTTTATTTGTATTTGCATCTGGCAGCGCTGTGACGTCTGACCTTTCCAATAGGGGGTGCTGCACCTCCCACGGCCCTGCTCCTGGGGGAAAAATTCAAGCAGCTCAGCTTTGTGGCTTCCTCAGAGTTGGGGAACATTGTCAGGCAGAAAGAAGCAAGTTTTCTTCCAGGACAAATTTATATTTGACTTGATTCATGCGTACTTCACAAAGACAAATCTGCCAGATTCCAGATGTGCTGATGCACCCCCAGATCAGCACTGATCCTCCACCAAATTTCACAGTGGTTGTGAGAAACTGTTGTTTGTAGGCCTCTCCAGGACTCTCCGTCTAACCATTAGGTGTTAGGCAAAGCTAAAAATCTTCTTTGCTTCTCATTGATGAAGGTTTTTTTTCTAGCTTTGCATAACTTCAGCCCTGCCCCTAGACAACTGAACTGTCCTCACCATGCACTTCAACTCATCTACCATTCACATTAACTCGTCTGCCATACTTTTTGTTGGTCACTTGATGTCATCTTATGGTTGTTGAGTGACTTTCAAATGATTTGGCGGTATTCCTGGTCAGTAGAGAGTCATTTTCCCCACTGCCGATCTGTAGGTTTGTTGTCCCCAATATCTTCTGCTTGACCTTGAACCATCGTCTTTGAAATTTTAAGGACAGAAGCAACTCTATCCCTCTGCCAGTAAAGCCAGAATTTAACCCTTCTTTTCCTCACTCAAATGTTTCCTTTTCAACATTTCTTTTAATTCCAATTACTTTTTATGTACTACTAGCACTGTTTTTGCAATGCAACTGGTCCTATTGCAAGAGGATACAAGTGTTTTTTAATAATTTTCAGGTGGCCACCTAATCAGTACCTCATTAAGTAAAAGGAGGTGAGCCAGTGTTTGAATTCAAAAAGCTGCCCTACATGTCGAGATGCTGATTTAAGAAAAATTAGCAGGGGTCTCTTAATGTTTTCCAAAGTTTCAAGGTTCAACTGTTAGGTCCCAGAGTTCATTTTTATGTCATGTCACCATAAGGTGTTACGTATAGGAAATTTTCACAAATTTAATTTTCATTTGTTAACAGTAGCAGAGTCAAAACAAGAGTAACTAGCATTGCTTGCTACTCCCAGATATCTACTGCATATTTAGTCACATAAAAAATATAGTGTATAATGCAAGAGCTGGAGGGTTTTAGTTTATGTGAATCAATAGCAAAGAAGAGGAGGGTCTAAGTGTAAAGTGTCATACATCGACTTAATTTGACACAGCAATGTAACATTTTACAGACTTGGACTTTTGAGAGGTATGATGCAACGGTACATAAAATTATGATTGATTAACTTAATCCTGTTAAGGAACCGTGTTCTTAAGTTAAGGCCCCATGTTCTTAAGTTAAGGCCCCATGTTTTCTAGTCAAGGCCACTATGTTTCAAGGAAGGGCCCTTAAGTCTCACGTCTGGTCCCCTATACATCATGTCGGAGCTTCTATGTCTCAGGTCAGGACCCTCAGTTCAGGAGACAGAGCCCTCCGCTCACAGGTTAGAGCAGTTAGCTCACCAGTTGGAGCCCTACACTCTTCTGCCAAAGGTCCTCAGTCTCTAGGCTCAGGCCCCAGTCCTCTAGCCTCAGACCCCATTCCTTTAGCCTCAGGCCTCATTCCTCTAGCCTCAGGCCCCAGTCGTCGCTGGATGTCACAGCCGAACCATCACTGGAGGTCACCACTGAGTCGTCGCTGGAGGTCACCGTTGAGTTGTCGCTGCAGGTCACTGCTGAGTCTCTGCTATGGTCAGCAGCTATGCTTCAGAGAGTCTTCTGCAGCCATGCTTCAGCCAGAGTCTTTAGCAGGCACGCTTCAGCCAGAGTCTTCTGCAGCCATGCATTAGCCAGAGTTTTCAGCAGCCATGCTTCAGCACGAGACTTCAGCAGCTATGCTACAGCCAGAGACTTCAGCAGCTACGCTACAGCCCGAGACTTCGGCAGCTACGCAACAGCCTGAGACTTTGGCAGCTACGCTACAGCCTGAGACTTTGACATCTACGCAACAGCCCGAGACTTTGGCAGCTACGCTACAGCCTGAGACTTCAGCTACTGCACTACAGCCTAGAGTCTACTGCTGCTAAGCTACCAGTGCCACCAGCTGCTACACTACCATTGCTACCTGCTGCTACGCTACCAGTGCTGCTTGCTACTATGCTACCAGTGCTGCCTGCTGCTACGCTACCAGTGCCACCAGCTGATACACTACCATTGCTACCTGCTGCTACGCTACCAGTGCTACCCGCTACTATGCTAGCAGTGCTACCAGCTGTTATGCTATTAGTGCTATCAACTGCTACGCTACCGGTGCTACCAGCTGCTGCCGCCAAGCTTCCAGAGCTACCAGTTCCTGCCGCCAATCTTCCGGAGCTACCAGCTGCTGCCTGGCACCCCCCGGGCTTTCCTGCTGCCTGGCCGCCCCCGGGCTTTCCTGCTGCCTGGCTGCCCCCAGGCTTTCCTGCTGCCTGGCCGCCCCCCGTGTCCCATGTTGCCTGGCCGCCCCCAGTGTCCCCTGTTGCCTGGCCGCCCCCTGTGTCCCCTGCTGCCTGGCCGCCCCCTGGTGAACCCTGCTGCCTGGGCACACCCTGTGTCCCTGGGTGCCTAGAGGGGGGGGTTATGTAACAATGTGTTTTTGTCTGTCTTTCAATCCAGGTTTTTGGTCTCTCTCTAATGTGTCCTTGAATATCCTTATTTGTTTTTTTCCTGTGTTTAGTTAGGGTTAGGTGTTCCCCACTGGTTTTAGTTTGTCATTAGTGTGCACCCAGCGCAACTGACCTTTTACACTGATGCATGTATCATTCCTGTTTAATGAAAATTAGGGAATGAACTTGCGCTCCCGGGGGCGATTCAGTGAAAAGAGGAGGCATGTTTCGGCGCAAACGTTCCCTGGTGCTATTTTGCAGTTTCAAAAAACAATTCCACCACAGACCAGGAAATACCTAGTCTAAAGTTAGTGGTGCGCTATTTTAAGGGCGCATGCTTGGCCATAATGTAGCGTGTGCACAACGAGCATACACTTTGCTTCTTTCATCTACACAGATGCAGCAGTTCCCATTTATGCAAACCATACATATTTACAAGGAAAAATATTACTTTTTTTGAAGATGAAGATGTGCAAAATAGGCACAATCTAGTGTACACATTTACCCAAATTATTCAGGCTGAATTATTTGCACTGATAAACACCAACCACAATGGAACCCATTCAATCAACATACAAGTCATTTGCGATGCTATAGAGGATGTGATGTTGAACTGCATGTGTGCCACTTAACCAAAATGCCCCAGCAGCAGAACGAAGAGGAGAGCTTATTTGACAGAAGAGCTGTTGCATCATTTACAGTGATGTAAGCAAAGTAATTTCGGTCTAATGTTAGACTACATTGCAAAAATATCACCATGCATTCATAACCTTGTGATTCAGTGACATTGGAAAGTATGTCTTTGTGACATTTCTTTATTTACATTAATAGCAATGTACAATAATAGCAATGGAACAAGTGTGCCTGCTCTTAAAGGGAATGTGAGATGACGCTCTGATTGGTTTATTGCACGTTACGCCTAAACCACACTTATGAATGATGTAGCTACTTCAGACCCATTTTAGATTTGCATCAGGCACAAAAGTAATTTATACCGCCGGTATAATAGCAACAGCGCCCAAGATCTGCCCACAAAGTTACTTGCGTTTTGCGTTTGATACTTGCGTTTCAGATTGTTAATATATGGCCCCTTCTGATTGATCACTTGTTGTTGGTAATTGTCTGCTGTCATTTGGTATGTACTCAGTCTTTATGAAATTCTGTTGTTTTGTGTTTTCAAGTAAATTAAGTTGGTTGTTTTGTTGGGAAGTTCTGTATCCCTGTTTACTTAGTTAAATAAATACTTCACCATTGAGAAAAATTCCTGCCTCCAGCCTACCTTACCTTGACCTGTGACAGTTATCACGTTACTCACTCCAAGATCACAAAAAAAAGCTGATTTGCTCAATGTGCACTTGTCTTTCAGAAGTTAATTTCAGTTTGTGGAAAGTATCACACATTTCAGGGATTAATATGGGCTGAGATGGTACCAGAATTTGTCTGAACAGGTCACATAAAAACACCAACACTCTCACACAGGCTACTGTGTGGGCCTACATAATTCAACCCTTTGTTGCTTTGTCTTACCATTTCCACAAAGAAGCTTTATTTCTGACACCAACAGCCAATCATATCGTAGGACAATGAGTTGTTTCAGTTAATCATTGGCAAACAGACACTATTTACATAAGACGGACCAATAGAACAGATCAACATGGCTTACAGGAATGAGCAAATCTACAGCATACAGTATCCCCACATTTCACTTAAGGTCAACCAGTGACATAAGGGGGAAATCAACCACCAATCGAAGGTCATGTTCAAAGATCTCCAAGGCAATGAGGGAATTAGGTTACAACATGGCTCAAACAGTTGTGTTCGAAATAATAGCAGTGTGTTCAAAAAAGTGAGTAAAGCTTACAATCCTTACAATAGCTTTTATTTACATACACGCAAATTCACTGGGAACACTGCCAAGTCAATTCGATATAGAAACATGAAGAAAAATCTATCAAATTTGTTAATACTTTACAGAAAGTCAAGAAAAAGGAATATTAGGCTGTTCAAAAAAATTGCAGTGTCTGCATTTTTCTTTACAAACTCAACTTTTACTGTATGAACTGAAACATGCTTGAAGATTAAACCATCCTGTGAATCACTGAACTAATATTAAGTTGTATAACCACGGTTTCTGAGAACTGCTTCACATCTGTTTTGCATGGAGTTGACCAAATTCTGGCACCTGTGAACAGATATTCCAGCCCAGGAGGATTGGACTACATTCCACAGTTCCTCTACATTTCTTGGTTTTGACATTTTTTATGTCACCCCACAAGTTTTATGCGATAAATAGGCCCAACACCTTAGTATGAGAAACGTCCCCATGTCATGACGCTTTCGCCACAATGCTTCACTGTCTTCACAGTGTACTGTGGCTTGAGTTCAGTGTTTGGGGGTCGTCTGACAAACTGTCTGTGGCCCCTAAACCCAATGAGAAAAATCTTGCTTTCATCAGTCCACAAAATGTTGCGCCATTTCTCATTAGGCCAATGATTGTGTTCTTTGGCAAATTGTAACCTCTTCAGCACATGTTGTTTTATGAACAATGGGACTTTGCGGGCGCTTCTTACTGATAACTTGGCTTTGCATAGGTGTCTTCTAATTGTTACAGTACTCTCAGTTAACGTTAGATCTTCTTTAATCACCCTGGAGCTGATCATTGGCTGAGTCCTATCATTTTGACTATTCTACGAATGGTGGTTTTCGATTTTATTCCACGTCTTTCTGGTTGCCATTTTAAAGCGTTTGATCATTTTAGCTGAGCAGCCTAACATTTTCTGTACTTTTTAATCAGCGTATACTGTTCTTCTGAGCAATGTCTGGAACGACCTATTTTACTCAGATTTTCAGAGAGAAATTTACTATAACCAGCATGTACAACATTTGCTTCACACCTGCTTTTTTGACAGAATGAATTACCTCACTGCTTGAAGTCCACACTACTATTATTTTGAACACACCCCATGCAATTATTCATTCAATTACGCAGAACGAACAGCATGCATGTCATGAATGTTGGTTTTCTATTACTGTACTGCACCTACTAGTAAATTATTTGCCATGTCGAAATATGATTCTACTAAAAACATTAATTGATCTGGTTAGTGACGTTGGAGTGCTATTAATTTGAACACAACTGTCTGAGACCCAAGTGCAGACACAGGACTATGTATGTTTTTTGTTAATATAGGGACTATGTATGTTTTTATTGTTAATATAGGGACTGTGTATGTTTTTATTGTTAATATAGGGACTATGTATATGTTTTATTGTAGCAATGCAAGGCTCAGCTGTAAAAGAGACATGGGTCTCAGTTGATTCTGTCTGTATAAATGAAGATAAATAAAAATGTTGTACTTACCGAATGGTTTATCTAATAAGAAAGGAAATACACTTAAATTAAAGCTGACAACCTGTACCCCACAGTAATTGTATAATTTCAAGTCTGAGTTGCTAGAATATAGAGCAAAACATAAATATTTTGGGAGGTGATGGCATTTGGCACAAAATGCTAAGTGGTTTACCTGACATACATTTGAAATGAAAGAGATCTTTACAATGTTAGCAAACAGTAGGGGAGACCAAGGAGATTATAACACTTTTTGCAATTTTCCATATAAATAAAAGGAAATTACACTGGAATATCTTATAAATATTATAAAGTTCAATGTGTCAACTATTGAAACAAGGGAACAGGAAAGATAGTTACGCATGCTGTAACATGAGAGTTGTAACATGTCTAAAATATACATAATTAATCATTCAAATACTGAAAATGAAAAATATTATTTATCATTCAAGTTATTGTGACTATTCATAATTTCTGTTTTAGTGGAATCCTTAAAAGTATAACATAAGACAACATTTCATGTGTAGAATACACAACCTCAAAAAAGTTTAAACATGAAATAGAAATGGGTTTGTTTTTCAGGACAACAATCCCAACAAGAGGGAGGGAGGGAGGGAGGGAGGGAGGGAGGGAGGGAGGATCATTAGTCCACAGTGATGGAGTCATTCCGACTCACAGTACCAATTGTAAAGGGAAATTCCATCTGTGCACTCCTTTGGATCCCTCCCACCCCAGCCTCTACCTCTTCTTGTGAAATCGATACTAGGTCACATGGCAAATGCTGTAAGAAATAGCCACTCACCTGACTGATTTGCTCTGTTCTATTTAATCTGAAGCTCTCTCTGGCAAAGCAAAGGGACTCCTGTCTTTCTTCTTCATTCTGATATTTGACTGTAAGCAATCATGTCTTACACTGACTATTAGCATGCAACAGATTATCATTAACTAAGCACAGAATCTAGTTTGTATAGGGTTTTAAAACATAAATGAATGTGCAGTATCACCAGCAATGTTTTCACCTCGTGAAGTAGCCTGACTACCAGCTTGACACGTTAGTCATTTCTAGTCTTTGCTTACATAACCGTGCTTCTAATAATACTTGTTTGGATTCCTAGACATTTGATCTCAGAACAGTATCCAAAAGATACATCTGATAGAATAGTACATTTTTTACCCCAAAAAACTTTGCTAGTAACTTTCCCGGGAGTTTCATTAGTGGCTTCTTTTTTGAAAGCAAGATTACAATCTGAGCATGTGCAGAGTGAATTTAATCACTCTTGTTTCTGATTGGAGGAATTAAGGTCTTACAACTCTCCCATGTTACAACTGTCCCTGGTCTCCCCTATATCTTATAAATGTGTTTTTAAATTATACACATTATTCTGTGACATCAGGACATAGTTACACAGATGTCCTACAGTCCTGCCTATGCTTACTGTGATAGTCCATAGCTTGGTGCACCATGGATCAGTCTAATCGTACTCCCTCAACAAACACACAGTTTGCTTTTGACCAGTGGCTGTAACCCAGTGTATTTCATCATAATATTGTAGTTCTACATTTCAGCCAGATAGCGTCAGTATAATACACCAAGGAGTGATGTAACAGTGTGGCCCATAGGAGGGGTATGTAATGTACAAATCTGTTCATCATCCATTTTGTTAATTAAATTATTAGACATCCCACTGGATTAGTTCGGCATTAGCACCTTACTGTCTTCATATGTCAAAGTACAAATTAGCAATTTAACAGTATTTTCAGGACAAGACATGTTCACCCTTTCAGGAAAGCACAGCCACTTTCCCTGCTAAAAACAATGGTTTTAGCCCTTCCTATCTAAATGAACATTCAGCCTCGCTATGCTCGTACATATGTGGAAATTTGAGTGGGGTTCATACAGAGGTGTAGCGTAAGGACAAGCAACACATACAAATGGGGCCCACAGACTCTAGTGGGGCCCCGAGAGTCAAGCAAATACAATCCGCAGCATTGACAGCAGCATCAAAACAAAACTCCTTTATGCCCCCCACATAACTACTGTTGCAACGACCACATCTCTCAAACCTACAGTACCTATTGTGGCCCAAATACCCAATTAACGTAGTTGTCTATGCTTGCGAAAAAGGACCATCACATATAATGCTTGTTTTGAAAAAGGACCATCACATATAACAAGTAGAGAACATATCTCTCCGTTAGAGACAAAACAATGAGAAAAAATGAGAAGAGACAATATGACAGTGAACAGTGGTAAGTGTGCACCTGATATTTACATTTAATGTGAAATGTAAATGATGACTGAAAGCCTCAAAAGTTAATTAGTAGTGGGAACATTTTTAAAGAATGTAACATTTTTGATGAAACCTATAGAAAAAAATACAAAACTGTGTTTTAGGACTAGTAAACTTTTGGAACTACTGGATCCAGGGTTTGAAAACATCAAATTGGGTAATACAAAATATAGACAATATTAGCGTAACAAAATCAGCATTTCACAATACTTAATTAGCAAGTAAAGCATATTATGGACAAGATAATGTAGTGCATGGTGGTTCAAGATTTATTACAAACATTGTGTATTTTCAGAAATGCGATATATTGTTCCTGTGTAAAATAAAAGACATGTATAAAAAGTATTTTAAAATCTACATGAAATTCAGCTGGTGAAATGAATGTGGGGCCAAGTTGACCCAGTAGTTATGGCACCTGGCTGGGGTCAGTGAGGACCCAGGTTTTAACCCTCATCACTGCCAAGGTGAAACCTCTGTCATTCGCTCTGTGAGGGAGAGAATAAATATGAACTGTTTTTTAGTCAACTTACCTGATTAAATAAGGCTACGTGTGAAAAAAATATAGAAAGTTACATTGTGTATCATTAAATACTACGCAACACAATTATTCAACACTTTCGAATCTTTCCACAGGAGCATTTTCTGAAGTACATTCTGAAACTTACTTTACACTTTACAGTGTTTTCACATTTTGTGTTTTTTTTTACTGGAAAAGTTGTTTGATGTGTGATTATTTAATAGGGATTTCAGGAATATAACAATATCCAAAACTGTTATGGGGGAAAAAATTGATTTTCTGCCTAGGGCCCCTTCACACTAGAATTGCCTCTGGGTTCATAACAGACCTATGACCAGGAGAAGCAATACAATAACCAATAAGTGAATTCATAACACTTCATGCTGGGTTCATCACTTAAAAAATATGTCAGAACAGTAAAAAATATTGTTACACTGTCAACAATGTTGGCAAATGACACAGTGCTGGAGCTGTTCTCCATTGCCTAAATCACACACTATTGCTGCTCAAAGACTAAAACAAAAAGCAGGATATACAGTAGGCAATGAACACACATGAAAAGGTTGATGGCTAACAGCGCCACCTGTCTGAAACACATTGTATAACAGCCTGCACTAGGTATACACTAGGTGGAAGATGAACCTTATTCATTTGAATCAGATCCTGATAAGTGGGAATGTCATAGGGATTGTCATTTAGGATTGGGTCTATTAATATATTTGCTGTCCAAATGTAAATATTTCTATTTAATAGATATCTAAATATTCAGCTTTGAAAAATAGCAAGTCTACTTCAAAGAATAGGAAGAATCTTCAAATGGAAAATACTTGTTTATTTAAGGCCTCATAAACATTATAAAAATATGACAAATGCACTAAATATATAAAATAGTTGTAACATTTTAGCTTCTAGCATCTGCGAGACAATAATTTACAATACAATTTTCTGAAAATAAAAAAAGTAATACAAAAGACAAAAAACGTGTTGCTTCAGTAAAATGAAGACTCAAGACATCAAACACACAAAATACAGCCGTTCTCATTCATATAATACAAGCTTTCATTCAATGTGTTTGTACTGTAGTACAGTGCAGTGAAATGTAATGACAGGGGGTTTCACCTTCATACTAAGAAAAGGCAGCAGTTTATTGATAATAACACTTTTTGATTTGGAACCGTCCCTGGATTATGTACAATACATAGAGCGGAAGATACTTCATAATATTGAGAAGAGCACTCCGGAGTAAATCTTATGTGGACTGGAGATTAAAGTGATGGTTCGGAGTAATATAAACCTAGGGTCATTTCCACCTTGACCTCGAGCCAAGTAACCCCCCCATAAGCTTTTTTCCCTTGTTATAACATTGGTCGAGTTAGCGCGATCAGACGAATGGCTTAGTGCAGGCGCAAATGAACCAAGTTGGTATCTCGTAAATAACCCCACTAATAATGCCGGGAATGTTACCAAACTTTTACAGTGGTACAATTAGGTTCTGTACTTATAAAACGATGCATTGAAAAGTTTGTAGGTAAACCAGAAGTATATTTGAATAACACTTGCCTGATGGCTGCTACTCTCGGCTGCTAGGCTACACGTTGTGCCCTGTGCGTGATCTTGCGGGGTCGCGTTAGCAGTATATTTAAATAACACTTACCTAATGGCTGCTTCCGCGAGATCCCGTGAGATCCTGCGGGATCCCGCGAGATCACGCACAGAGAACAACATGTATAGCCTAGCAGCCGAGAGTAGCAGCCATCAGGCAAGTGTTGTTTAAAAACACTTCTGGTGTACTTCCAAACTTTTCAATGCCTCTTTTTATAAGTACAGAACCTAATTGTACCACTGTAAAAGTTTGGTAACATTCCCGGCATTATTAGTGGGGTTATTTACGAGATACCAACTTGGTTCATTTGCGCCTGCACTAAGCCATTCGTCTGATCGCGCTAATTCGACCAATGTTATAACAAGGGGAAAAAAGCTCGGGGGGGTAGTTTTGCTCGAGGTAAAGGTGCAAATGACCCTAGGTTTAAACTACTCCGAACCATCACTTTAATGTGTTCACGCCTGCCGTGTATGTTCCTGGATATGTATGTTATGTGTATGTTCACTCAAATTTCCACATATGTACGAGCATAGCAAGGCTGAAAGTTCATGTGTATGATATGTGTATGTTCCTGGATATGTGTCATATCACATGTATGAGTATCGATCTATTGTTGTCATCATGCATGTGGAACTTAAATCAGTGTGTATCATATTTTGTGTCAGTGTGTGCTTGTATCTGACCTATGTGTGTGCGATCTAGTGGCGTGGTCAGGCGTTGAGGGTGTAGTCCTGCTTGTAGCAGCACGGTCTGCAGACGGCGGTCACCAGGCCACTGATGAGCTGCAGGATGCAGATAAGGAACTCCAGCCCACTGAGGCACAGCAGGATGCACAGCAGGGTCACATTCCACTCTACGATGTTGACGGGCTGCAGGCAGGTAGACCACTTCTCCTTCTCCAGCAGGTAACTGTAGAAGAACACAAAGTAGGGTATAATATATTCAAAGTAGGGTATAATATATTCAAAGTAGGGTATAATATATTCAAAGTAGGGTATAATATATTCAAAGTATTGTAGCCTATAATATATTAACTTCAGCTTGATCTGACGTATTAATATTCAACTCACTTGAACTGGGACTATTTCAGAACAAAATTTGCTAATAGACTTGCTGGTCATTGCTGTGCGTAGATTACAAACATTCTCAAACAAACATTGGAATTGATGAATCCCACACTTTGCGTAGAAATGCCATCCTAAATTAACGAGTCATGCATTCTTGTCATTTAGAAGCATTATTAGCATGTATCATATTTACATTTTATGTTTGCTGAGCCAACTAATGTCCAACGTCTCTACAAATGCGCATATAGCAAATCTTTCATTGGAGGATCAGCGTCCTGTTTGAATTTACATGGTCTCGGCCTGTTTAAATAATTCAGAAAAGGGTTTTACAAATCTATAATTTAAGAATTGACTTAGCTAATTTGCATAAGTATTATTATTACAAATAAACTAATTTGGTGAAATTACATGAAATACCGTAGCGTAGAGGAACATTACACAGAAATGTTTAATGGACTTTTTTTAATCAAAACATTACATTTATAATTAACACATAACAAAAATGTTCCATTACTAGGCTTTATACATTTCAGAACTAGTTCCCTTACCACTAGTCATTGTGCGTAGTGCATACGCATGATTATTACTGTGCATAGATTTACGAACATTCTCAAGCAAACTGTTCAAATTGATAAATCCCACACTCTGCGTAGAAATGATTGTACGCATGGTTTTCACACAGATTTGTGCATACGCACGCTTAATAAATTAGCCCCCAGGCCTTTATGGCTTTCAGGATTACCCATTTCAACAAACCTAAATTGTAAACACCAACTCCTAATCCTAATCTAAACCGTAATCCCTAACCCCAACCATTTCCTAAATTTAAAGATAACCCATAAACTTACCGAAGCCTTTTTTTATCCAGACTAAAAGTTTAATGCAATGTCATGAATTTTTTAACTAACATAAATGTAAATGACAGAAGACACACCTTCCTCTCAGGTCTGCAAAGGGATAAGACCATCCCATACTGGTGAAGCACTGAGGTCCCTCCAGCATGGCCATGCCTGATACAACGAAACAGTATCCTGATCCGGCCAGTCCCACTAGAGCTGCCATGACCGAGCCACACATCTAGAATACAAACACTGTACATTGGTCTATACTGTAAATATACATGTCTAGAATACAAATACTGTACATTGGTCTATACTGTAAATATACACATCTAGAATACAAATACTGTACATTGGTCTATACTGTAAAAATACACATCTAGAATACAAATACTGTATATTGGTCTGTACTGTTTTTTTATTTTTGGTACACTACCACTTGCCGTCAGTCCTTCTATAATGCCCTTATTGACATAAATTGGTGTGACCTTTCTATTTATTTTTTAAGTGCTACTGTTTGTCTTCTAGCAACAATATTTTGGGGGCCACATAATTTAGGTTTATATTTAACCTTAAACCAGGTTATGTAAGTAAACTTCCTGCTATGCCATTCAACTGGTTGTAAAGTAGCTTTTTAAAAGTTATGGAAAGTAATCAGATTAATTTACTGTGTTTGGGTAATCCAAAAGTTACGATACTGATTACAATTGTGAATGCGTAACTAGTAACTGTAACAGATTTGTAACATCAAGTCCAGTGAGGGCTGGCGTTAACAGTGAACTGAGAATATGGACTCATTATATTATTGTTTACTTCATGCATTCTGTGTGCCAATGCTTTGCATTGTAGTTTTGAGTTGTTTATGTCGTATGTCCCTTTAAGTTCTAGTGACACCTCTCTCTAGTTTGGCCATAGACCTCAACAGTCTCGGCCACAGCCGACTCCGGAAGTAAGAATACAATACAATTTCTCCATTGACAATTGGAGTATAAGCCATAAAATTGTAACCGTCGATGGTATACTTAAAACCAGCTACGACATGACTAAGTGATGTATATGCTCATATAGACGCCAAAAGTTCATGGGGCACCAACCTTGTTTTGAGATAAATGTCTTTTATTCTGGATGTCTTGGATAAGTACTTGATTACCCACAATCCTAAACATTCCCACAATCCCACAGTGATGCCTCTGATTGGTTGAACTCCATGATGTCATGTAGACAAACTCGCGGTTACCATGGAAATGTTTACTGAGCCAGCGAAAAGGCTTTGTGTTTCCAACTCTGGCAGGCTGCCCGACATGGCGCCTGTGTCGTAGCAGAAAATATGGATAGTTAGAGAACTGTAAATACGTTTACTGAGCTAAAGATTACATTACATTTCAAGGATTACATTTTGTAAGTGAAGTTAGCTAAAGTTAGGTAATTTAAAGTAATGTAAAAGCGGAAAGATAACACTTGCAATGGTTTATGAAGTTCCTTTGCTCAGAAAATAAAATATGTACACAGTCTATCCTAAGCAAACTTCAATAATATCAGCTGGGCAGTCTTTGTGTTCTATTCCTACACATGTATTTAATGTCTGCTTTCTAAAATAACCCCAAAAACAAACTTTCACCCCACAATAATAATATATTGTTGACTCATGAACAATGTAGTCTAAATATATTATAGAAGATTGTTTGAGATATCTTTAAATGTAACAACTGCCGTCTATTGAGGCTAAACATGAATTTGATTGGTTTATCATTTATTTAGAAACAAATGGTATAGAGAGTGAAACATTGAAAAGAAATAGGGGTCATGTTTAGTGTTTAGTATTCCTAATGTGATGGTATTTTAGCAGCTTATTCTATTGTTCCAAACACATACATTTGCACTGGCAATTCTGTTTTTTTTGTCTGTCTTCTCTGTACGCTTCTATTTTAATGACTCCTCCTTCCCCACCTCATGTGCCCACCCCAAGTGCCCAGTATCAAACTTCTAATGGGAACACAAAATATTGGTGCCAAAAAGCGTTTTTCAACTGACCAGATCTCTAGCATGATGTGGAGTGCTGTGGCTAATTGATCTGGCCTAATCAATGACTGTATATGAATGGACGAACAGACAACTTTTATTTCTATGGAGAGCAAGTGAAGTCAATTAGCAGCATTTTTTTGGTGATAGCCGAGAGTACTGCGCACCCTCAAGCTGAGCGAGGTGATGTAGATGTGACGTGAGCAACATGTCTGATTGTTGTAATACTTCTCGTAGGTTTGCCAAGAGAAATCTGAATCATTACGAATCTTGCCTCTTGCAGAGAAAGGAGCGTGTGAGTAGGAGCTGTCTATGAGCGTAGGAGCAACTTTTGGTAAGTATTCTGATTAATTACTTCGTCATTTTTTACTGTATGCCTCCACGTTCCCCTGATTGCCTGCGAGCTTCTCCTGGACTTGGTAATTTCTCTACTGTTCAACAGTAAGTCACGTGGTTATAACACAATAGTTAGCATATTTTCACGAAAACTACTGCTACGAGGCCATAACGTGAGATACAAGATAATGGAGCTTTTTATTCATTGTCCTGTTTCTTTAGAAATAAACAATGGACAAATAGAGTCTTTAAACGCTTCGGATGTAAATTTATTCGATATACACAACATTTGTCAATTGTTGGATAAAACAGACTCTACTGAATGTTTTTCAAATGTAATTGTGTTTTCACATGAGACACTGACAATAAATTCAATTAAATTCTGTGTACAAAATATTTCTTACTCTTTGTAATGCAACGTTGTTATTGGAAACTGTGCAGGTTGGACACCTCAATTTAGCATAATGTACATTAATGATAAACAACTAGATTGGAGAAATAGATAACGGACAAAAATGATATTTAGAGATAAAATTGTGATTAAAAATACAACCTGCATCTATAAATCACCTACCGGAAATGACGTAACGTGAGGAAGTCTGGTCAAGTTTATGCTCAAATTATTATGGACGGTGATGACGAAACCGAGCTCTTACGATTACTTCTACTGTAAAACTTTCTCTATATCTCACGCTGTCTCTCACCACTGCTCTAACTTCATCGACAACCACAATGAGAGAGCAGAGCGTGAGCTCGTATTTGCCTCTGGCTACGTCATATGACGCGTTGCTAGCCGGACAGAGCCTGGCTTATAATGGGCACAATTTTATCAAAATCCTGCTTTAGGTTTTGTATAGCATAGCAGTTCCTACATATGTGTTCTTAAAAGACCTCTTTCGACAACATTAAGTATTAACTCAATTATCAATTCAACCTGCACATTGCTCTTTAAATGTATTTTTGATCACATACTCTTATTGTTTCTTTACACACAATACAATTGCATTTGGTTACAATTCACTAGCTTTGTATTGAATTTACAATGATTATTGCAATGAATTAAAACGAGCACTATTATTCTGAAAGGAAAAAATCTGAGTTTGTGTTGCTGGCAAAATAGTGTTGCCAGGCGAATGTGTCAGCCCTGGTGCTAGAAACGGCCCTGAGTACAAATATCACAGATATCAGTTCTATATGTCCCACAGAGCTACACACCCAGCACACACACACACATCCACCCACCCACATTCTCACATGTGAATAAGACATGACCGATCTACGCAGAGCAGCTGCGTAACCATCCGGATGGGATTGGTGAGTGTGTGGGTGTGAGGAGAAATGTTGGCTGATCACTGTTTCAAACCTGTCCCTACACAGCTTCTCTCACATGCCTAGAGGCTCTGGACTCCCTGGTAGTAATACCAGCGTTCTCCATGTCATCAGTGTACCCTCTGACAGTACTACTGTACAATGGCTCCTTTGTATGATTTACTTTGCATAGCCTATGTTTAACGAGCCTAGTAACATTAGCTTAGCATAGTCTCTTGCTGTGTTATAACTAGCCTTTGTACCATCTGTATTGAATGGTGTTGTATAACAAACCTAATAACATTAATTCTCCAAAAACTGACCCTGGTCAACTGACCAGGTTTTTTTGCAATGACAATGATAATCAAATGTCTGACTGAATTCTAAAGTAACCAAAGTATAAGCTGAGGAAAACAAAATAATAATATAAAATTGGGACTTACCATGAAGCTTTCATTCCAACAGCAGCCTGTACACTTCCCCAAACTGATGAACACTCCAGCAGGCAGGAACATCTACAGAGACAGACCACAGGGTCTCTCAGCGATTTCTTATTATGAGATCATCACTTCAGAGCATCAACACCCCTCTCTATTAGATATGCATGGCCAGCTTTGAAGGTGAGTAACCACAAACAAGTCATCATTATAGGCGTCAAACCCATAGAGCCAGCCTTACTTCAGATAGATGGCAGCTAGATTAATGTACCAATGAACATTTATTTTGCTAACCTGGGCTAGCTGAATAATTCTCAGCTGCTGAGACAGAAACACTTTTCACAGCCACATTGTAATAATTCTAATAGCAAGCTACATTATCTGAGTGTAAAAGGGGGCACAAATTTCTATATTATCTATATAATATGAAAGTAGGGAAATCCCCATTGTCACACAAAGGACAAACCACCTACAGGATATAGATAAGCCAAACACTCAGACTGCACTTTTAAAATTCAGCACGCTATAAATACATTAGACACATTTAAGTCGTGTTTGCACCTGATTCCACAAAAAAACTTTTATTGTCAGAATGGAGTTACAACAGCAAGAGCTTAAAATAATTATCATAATCTTTCATTGCACCGTTCGTTCACTAAACAATGTGGACATTTGACCAATAAACCATCAACTTAACAATACTACACGGTAACATTTATCATAACGACAGTTGAGATACAGCAAAGCTACTCACCAACACGCCTCCCCCTCCGACTCCCATCATGTACCAGACCAGCTGAGACAGTCTCTCCGGAATCTGTCCTCCAGGAAAGAACAGCAAGATGTTGGCCGCAATACAGCACACAGCCAGGGGTAAGAGGGCAAAGCCCAGTGACCGCGCAAAACCCATGGAGCACATCGCCCCTACCACAGGACAAGGACTGGAGTAAAAGAGAGGAGCAGTGATGCCAGGCACAGCAACAGGCACACCAAGAATGAGACGAATGAAAAGTGAGGGCTTTGGGAACAGACAAATGGGGGGGGGGCAGGGAGGAGGTCTAGGGTCTGTTCACAGCTGTAATCCAGGAAGGAAACAGAATGGTTCCCTAGTGTATAGAGGTTTAGTTGAACCCTGAACCACATGCATGTCACACTGAGCCTAATGACGCAACCACTGGGTTTCTGGTGGAGGAGCAGAGCGGACGCAACGAGGAGAGAAGGCTGAGAGTCTTGAGTCCTAGCCAGTCCCTCAGGACCTCCAGGCATTCAGCCAGAACAACTTTGACAACACTTTGAGGAACTGAGACAGGGAGGATCGGGGAGAGTGAGGTCGGGTGTGAAGGAGTGGTAGAGAGGGTCTATGGGCACCCTCCACTTCTCAGTGGAAGTGGCAGTTGGGCTGGGCAGCTGGGCTTTTTAGACATGCATTCAAATCCTACTGTTTCACAAAAGACAATACAGTCCGTTTCAGAGTTTTGTAAAACAAATCTGTACTCAAGATTCCCCGTTCCGTTCAACGTTCCTGAGGATCTTACTTGCCTAATGCAGGAGCATGGAACACCCAGGAAAAAGCCACCAAAAAGCCCAGTGACAATTACAAATAACATAGGAGAAGTCTAACAATAGATGACGGATAAGTATATTTATTTTTGTAAACAAATGCTTTTTCCCAACACTACACAGATGGAAAAACATTTGAAATAAACAACAATTTTATTTTTTGTCATTTAGCGTCAAGTGCCTTGCTCAAGGACACAACTATATTTTGCACTGTCTGGAATCGAATAGGCAAACAAGTCTGACTGAGTCCCTAACCACTGAGCCATATGACCCCCCACGTCACCCTAAACAGGCCAGTGACCGAGGCTGTGTGGTATCATACAGGTGGTTGTGAACAACAGTATGAGTCAGCCATTCTCTCCAAACAAATGGTATAAGAGGAGTAGACATAGACCAAACTTATGACACCTCCAAAATTAGCACTTTAAACCTGCACTGTGTCTCACCCAGCTTTGGTCTGGTAAATGAACTAATTGTATTGGAACCAATTCAACAAATGAGGGATACAAAGTACATTGATGTAGAATGAACATCCCACCATACTAAAATGCTACAGGCCCTGTTAATTTGGCTAGTGTGGCTAGCTGAGGAGATATCAGAGTTGGTGGAAGGGTTATTGATGGAATATGATAGACAGGAGATATATTGATGAAGATGGCTGGATTTGCTGATGTTGTACAATATCCATGGACATCTTAGTCATCAGATCTCTACCCAGCTCAACAGCTGAGAGTTTTCCACCAGCATCAACAGAAGTGAAATGAACAGCCCTTTAAAAGAGTTCCATACACGCAGAGAATTTATCGCAGACCCAGAACAAGGCAAACAGCTGTTCTGGCAGCTCGTGTAAGTACTTTAGTGTTTGGGACAGCAACTGTGCTTAATTAACCACATTACAATATGTATTTTCAGCTACCAAAGGCCATCCTGGAAGGAGACCTGTTATGTTGTAAGAAGTCAGGCAGGAATGCTTTAGAATGAATGAAAAGAACATCAAGTATTATGTAATTTAGTGATCCAGGATTAACCTCACCAGCCCTAATCTGGCATAATGAAGGATATCTGGACCTGCATATGAGCCAGGACTACAATTAGTCAAGGCACAGTTTTTGTGCAAGCTTTTCCCCCAGAGGAGTACAGTGTTTCATTCATTCATTTTCTGACTAACTTATTCCAGGGGATTTGATTATGTACCATGGGAAGCTTGTTGTAAGGCGATAAACAGAGGACATAGTCCAATCCACTAACTGATGGAGGATGGAGGAGTTGTTGATGTGGTAGGGTTATTAATGAAGGGAGTAACAACTCAACCATTGACTCATGCAAGACAACCAAATGAAAAAAACACTATTGTGTACTCTAGAAAACAATTCCATGTTTTTGGTTCCACACCCAGCCTACAGGTCGAGCATTTCCTCTAAGCCTTTTTACAAAAATTAAAGTTACTGAGGTCTTGCTAGCTATTGATACAAAATAATCAACAGGGTCTGACGGTCTTGAGCCGGGGCTGCTGGCACTAATTATCTCTGGTGTTCTTACCTTATATTGACCTCTGGGGTTATACCAAAGATTTGAAAAAATGCCTATGTGTTACCCTTACAGAAAGGTGGGGATACTGGTGACCTTGATAATTATTGACCACTGATCTCTAAAACTTTCTTGTCTAGCAAACATTTTAGAGTCACTCGTAAATGTAAAGCTGCGCTCCTTATCTGACAACCACATATTAAATAAATATCAGTCCGGTTTTAGACCAGGGCACAGTACATTACAGCCACTACATTGGTTGTGAATAATATTGTCAAAGCTGTTGATAGTAAGTTAATCTGTGTTGCCTTATTAGTTGACCTGTCAAAGGCCTTTAATACAGTTGATCATTCACTGCAGACTGAAAAACTGATTTAATTGGAGTTAAATACATTTGCACAGGGTGTAATTTCAGGTCCTATTTTTTACTATGTGCAGAAATTATATCTGTAACAATGTGCTAAAATGTCAATTACATTGCTATGCTGAAAAAACTAAGTATATGGTGATTTCCAGAGGCAAAAATCGACAAAAGGAAAGCCTTAACATTACTACACTAGATGGCGCTGTTTTGGAAAGTGTCCCCTCCCCAATCCCAAATACCTGGGAATTCAGTTGGATGATAAGCTCTATTTTAATACACATTACCCAGCTGGTGAGGAAGCTGAAAGTGAGAATATGCATTTTATATAGAAACTAGAATTGGTACAATTTCTGGGGAAATTGTGTGAAGTGTTCTTGCCGCCACTAGTAGTTTCAGTCACACCAGGTGTTGTTGGAGTGGGCGGAGTAACTTTGTTGTATGGTTGGAGTGGGTGGAGTAACTGGCTGGAGTGGTTGTAGTGGGGAGTAACTTACCCTCCCTTGTCCTCTTCCTCTCCATTGTTTTGGTT
>JACXGM010002648.1:0-45717 GCA_016801145.1 Umbra pygmaea | reverse complement strand
CGCAGCAATTCAGTACAGTATATATCCTGTTATATCGCGCGATCATACGTGAATTTGCGAGGGTCCTCGTATAGTCACTGTCAGCCGTTCCGCAACCAATACGGACCTGGTGGGTATTGAATTATGGCGGAGCACGGAGCCGACACGCAGCGGAGCCGATCTGCAGCCGTTCCGCAGTTAGTGGAAATCCCGGGTTAGATTCGGAACATGGTTGGGAGTCGGAGCACACTGCCAGGGTTGCCAACTTTCACGCATCTGGCGTGACTCTGCGCTTTCAGAATTAAAAAAATAAGCGTTTCCATTCTATTAGCTGTTTTTTTTTGCAAAAATCACGGTTTATACTAAGTAAACAAGGACTGACATTTCTAAAATTAGGGTTAACAAAAGTGTTCTCCGCGCGCAAGCACGCATGCGCGTGCACTGAAATTTTACCGAGTCTCACGCCAGCCAAACTCCCAAAGTTGGCAACCCTGTGAATGCTAAAATCTTACACAAGATAAAGCAAGAGCAGCCTCATAAAGTGTATTCAAAGAATTAGAGATCCCTTGGAGAATTGGATTGTGTCTGACTGTATTTTCCTGTGTGGGTCTGTCTGCATGTCTGTCTGTCTGCATGTCTGTCTGTCTGCATGTCTGTCTGTCTGCATATCTGTCTGTCTGCATGTCTGTCTGACTGTCTGCATGTCTGTCTGTCTGTCTGCATGTCTGTCTGTCTGCATGTCTGTCTCCAGGCATATATTCGCGTGCTGGACATTAATGAGCACCGGCCCATGTTCATGGAGTCCATCTACCAAGTTCGAGTTCCAGAAGACACCATTCCAAAAAAGAAAATCCTCCATATCTCTGCCAAGGACAAAGACAGCAACAGCAAGCTTATTTTCTCCCTCTACAGCAGTGTCCATCCAGATAGCATAAAGAACTTTCATATGGACCCCAAAAGTGGCGAACTGGTCCTGACGGAACAGCTGGACTATGAGAAGCTGCAAGAGCACACTCTCATTGTCATGGTAATGTCAGATGCTTTTGTTTATCACCTTGTAGAACCAGGTTCAGAACATGAGACAGTTTTTAGTTTCATTTGTTGGATGTACATGGTATATCCTGCCTATGAAATGCCTACTTGCTGGTCCTTATTTGTATAGATAGAAAAATAGATTAATAGAAAATTACAATAAGTACCAATAATAAAATAATAAACATAATTGAAAAAAGTAAAGATTAGCAGCTGGAGCATCAGACATTTAACAAAAAGCCTGTTCGATCAAGTCCCTGAGCTGCAATGGGAAATAAGTCAGCTCTTCTAAACCATAAGCAAGGCACTTAACGAGGCGAATAATTTGACCCTTTAGTTTGGGATTGCACCACAACCAGGAACTATTTATTTTCCCCTACTGATGAAATCAGAGGGGAGACGATGGGAAGGCAAACACATTACGTAAAGACAACTAACCGGCATGTAATGGATTGGTAATGTAATGACATTACATTTTCACAACATTGTGGCATTTGTTTTTGCAGGTAATCATATTGCCACAAAATGTATGTAGTTTTATTTCATTCTTTATTCAAGAGTGCGTTCTTTCAATTTGAGAGCATTTCGAATTAATATTACAGTATGTGTAGATTTTGGAATAATTTCCCCCAAAACCTTGCTCTTACACTCAAATAGCCACTGCTCGCGCTTGGATTTGCTGTGCTTCTGCTCAAACTTTATGCCTTCACATCGCACTCAGACTGCTTGTGTGCGCTTGCAAATCTTTTCGATTCAGATTTTTTGTGTTACAACCCTGTCAATATTCACCAACCAATTGAAAACCAGGTGTAGGGTTGACCAATGAAATGATCCCTGTCCCGTACTGACAAAAGGACTTATGTACCAGTTAACTTAACTACAACAAGATAAATGTAACTTGGTTTCATACCGAGGTAAAGTTGGTTGGATATTGGATATTCAATGGATATTCGAATCCCGAAATCAGGCCTGTTTACCCGGGCTCAGCCACTCGATAATCCGGTGTATCAGACCAAGTACACAGCGGTCTGTGTATGGTTAGGGACCGTCAATAAATGATATGCCTCAAAGTTAGTGATTCAATAGCATTTTAACCATGTGAGTTAGAAACCTCCCAACCACTTCTTAATTCTTTAAAGAGGACACCGACATGTTGCACAGGCTTTTGAATTTTTTTTTTTTTTAAATTTTTGGTGACTTTTTAAAGATTTCAAATTTCAATAGCTTTTTGTTGAATGACTTAGAAACGTCAAACTACTTTTCAGTTGTTCAGAGAGAACCCCCACATGATGCTCATTCAAAAAAACAAGACTGATTTCGGGATTCGAATATCTGTTGAATATCCAATATCCAACCAACTTTACCTCGGTTACTTTCATTGCAACCCAGCAAACATGATACGTCGTCACGTCATATTTGCAACGTGTTTTAGTATTGTTTTCACCCTGGTTATGTAAAGTAGCTATATGTATCTACCTCGTTATAGTGGAATACTTATTTTAGTTTTTATAACATAACTTGCTAACGTTGTCATCCCATTATCAATATGTTGCCACAAGGAAATGTATTGAAAATGGCTTCATTGAAATTTGTAAAACTATTGTAGAGAAGGTTACTTGTTACGATTTTCTGACACATAGAAGTTACTTAGAATAATTTTATATGTATAATTAGAACACATAGCAGTACTACTTGCACTGAAATGGTATGCACCTTTAAAGGGCAGGGAATTGTGGGTGAATAATTCAATGCACAAGAAAATGGAAATAAGCAATGTAATATCTTTACTGCTATGAATTAACCTAGTGTAAAATCCCTTATTTAGCAATGGTATGTAATATAACTGATTAATATTAGAGTTGACAGAATGTAAAAATATGGGCTCGGGTGAAACCTTTTGGTAAGTACAAACCTCTCTATTGGGCAGATCCTGTGGTCTAGTGGTAACAGTCCTGGCTCAAACACATAACACTTCTCCCCACTGGAAAACATGCTTCAATTCCCCACTACAACCATTTGTATTCACTCTGTACGTTCATACTGTCTGAATAACATGTCATAATACCTCACAAAAATAATTCTAGTGTTGGCAACCGTAATTAAATAACAATGTAAGCAAGTTAGCCTTTTACTCTTACTACTTACGTAAAAAGGACAACAAAAGCAAGTTTTGTTGTAACAACCCAAATATGTTTCTGACTATTACTTGGTAGATATGTAACTATCTTACGTAATGGGATGAAACCATTACAAAACAATACATCCAGACAATGTATTGTGTTTTCTTCTGTTTCGAGGAGAGAGCTCATCTGTTTCCTGTGACTATTTGTTTAAAATAACCTCAGAGCAGCGAAAGAAGTACAACTCTCAGTTAACCTGATAAAATGAAGCAACTAAAAAAGAATGACAATCAATGTTACATCAGAGTTCTGTGCTAAAATTTTGATGTAACTCCAGCACTGCCATTACCAACATTCCTTCTCTCACACAGGTTCGAGATCAGGAGATCCCAGTTAAAAGGAACTTTGTGAAGGCAGTTGTTTATGTGCAGGACTGCAACGATCACTCTCCTGTCTTCATGGCTGGCCGCTATGAGGGCAATATCACCAATATGGCTGTGGCTGGGATGGAGGTGTTGCGTGTGAAGGCTCTCGATAAGGATGTTGGAAGCAATGCTGAAATTTTCTATTCCTTTCACTCAGGTACAACACAAATGAAAGATTGTGAGATTAGAGGATTCTGGCTTTGAACTGTGAAGATTTCTGTATTTGAGTACAATTATCTATTTATAGTTTAAAATGAGAGATTTGATTCTAAGAGATTAAAGTCTTGAAATGGTTGCATGATTTTATTTTTAGAGATAAAAATCCTAAGAATCAAGCAGTTTGTATTAGTATATGTTTCTGAATTTTCTAATGACTATCATGTAAATTTATAGGGAATGTCGACAACATCTTTGACATTGACAGCAAACTGGGGAGTATCAGTGTCAACAAGCCCCTGGACAGTCTGCTTCAGGACCAGTTTCACCTGACTGTGAAAGCCACTGATCAGGGTTTCCCCCAACACAGTGAGCTCTGTTCAGTTACCATCAACATCCAGCTCTCAGAAAGAACCCCACCCAGGTTAATATGTAATCAAAACGTGTATTGCAGTGTTAAATTATTCAGAAAAGTCTTTATTTGTATAAATCATCTGCAACTGACAATGTATACTGTTTCCGTAAATAAACATTTGCCCTTCTGTATCACAGGTTCACCTCTAATGAATACTTTACAGAAGTCAGCGAAGCCAGCCCTTTGGGGACTGCTGTGGTCATCGTAACTGCAGCCAGCCCTTCTGCCGTCCACTACAGCATTAAAGATGGAGACCCCAATGGAACTTTCCATATTAATGCCGACTCTGGAGTAGTATCTGTCCAAAAACCCCTTGATTTCGAGGAGTGTTTTACATACAAAATCAGAGTGCAAGCTAGCACTTCAGCAGAAGTCTCATCTGATACTGTTGTTTATGTCTACATTATAGATGAGAACGATAACCCTCCAGTATTCCTTCAGCAGAAATACAATGGCCAGATTAGTGAGTCTGCTCACATAAACAGCATGGTGATGGGGGAGAGCAATGCACCACTGGTGATAAGTGCTTCCGACGCTGACAGGGACTCTAATTCACTTCTTGTCTTTCAAATCCTTGAACCGGAAGCATTAAAAGTCTTCAAGATAGACCCAAGCACAGGCACGCTATCTGCTATATCCAAGGTGGACTTTGAAGCCACACCTGAGTTTCAGTTCACCATTCAGGTGCGGGACTCAGGAGAACCGTCTCTTTATGCAGCCGAGCCAGCTACAGTTATCGTACGTGTCCTGGATTTCAATGATTGTCCCCCCAAATTCATCACACCAGTGTACAGGTCATCCATAATTTTCCCACCTGTAATGGAAATGGAGGTTGCCCAGGTCATTGCGCATGATGCAGATTCAGTGATACACTACAGCATCACAGAGGGTAACCTTCAAAATGCATTTGTAATTCATCCTTCTACAGGTGCTATCTCCATCAACAATGTGTCAGAGTTCAAACCATTTTACCAGCTTCAGGTTGAAGCCTCTGATGGTCTTTACAAAGATTTTGCTGCAGTTCAGATAAACGTCACTAACATAACAGGAGGCGGCCAACTTGAATTTGAGCAGAGGTTCTACTCGGCCACTGTTGTGGAGAACTTAACTACTATACAAATGTTAGCAGTGCTGAGAGCTTCTGGTTGCTACTTAAATGAGCCTCTGATCTACACTGTATTGAATCCAATGGGCAAGTTTTCGATAGTTGAAACATCAGGGGTGCTGGAAACCACAGGCCTCCCTTTCGACAGAGAGTTGAAGGATGTGTATGACATTGATGTCGAAGTGCGAGACATGAGGATTCCCCCTCGTAGAGCCAGAACCAAGGTCAAAATATACATAGGCGACATCAATGACAATCCACCCACGTTTCAGAACCTGCCGCATTCCATGACAATATCTGAAGACACAGACCCAGGAGACGTAATATTTCAGGTGATGGCCATCGATGATGATCTTGGAGAAAACAGCACTATAATGTACATCTTGGAGGAGGATTTTGATTTCTTCAGGATAGACCCATATGTCGGGGACGTGTCCCTTCAGCGGCCTATTGATTTTGACGCTAAAAATAAATATGTGCTGACTGTTCTGGCCACAGACGAGGGCTCGCCCAGTTGGGCGACCTCAGCAGAGCTGTCTATCACCGTGAGAAATCGAACCAACCCCATTTTTCAGACCTTGCTTTACCCACTGAAGGTACCTGAAAATATAACTCCTTTCACCACGATATTACATGTACAAGCAAGAAATCCTGAAGGATATCATCTGATCTACAGTCTACAGGAGGAGAACTCCTCAAGGAACTTTCAAATAGACTTTAAAACAGGAGTGTTAAGGGTCACTGATTTCCTGGACTACGAAAGCCAGACATTGCACTTATTGACGATCCGAGCCACTGACTCTGTGACAGGATACTTTTCAGAGGCTGCTGTTGAAATAGAGGTTGAAGACATAAATGATAACACTCCTGTCTTCTCCAAGCTGACTTACACAGTGGATATCCCTGAAGGATTACCAATTGGCACGTCAGTATTACAGATCATGGCAAGTGACAGAGACTCAGGTAGGAATAAAGACATAACATTCCATATTTTGGGGACTGGTGAAAATGAAACCGACTTCTTTGCCATAGATCCCCAAAGTGGTCTTGTTGTTACAACACAGGTGTTGGACTACGAGAATACAAAGTACTTCCAGATGAAGGTTAAAGCAGTAGATAATGGCACAAACCCATTAAGCAGCGAAGCCAATGTACTTGTTAATGTGACAGATGTTAACGATAACCCTCCAAACTTCAGCCAATCCCAGTATCAGGCAAATCTGGACGAAATGGCCAAGTGTGGAAATATTGTCATTAAAATCCAGGCTACAGACCCCGACACCAGAGACCTGAACCATTTACAGTACAAGATCCTCTCAGGCAATGAGGGCAGATACTTTGCCATCAATGAAACCTCAGGAATCATCTCCTTCTCAAATGTGTGTAAAAGAAATCTGGATCCTTTCTATAACCTCACGGTGGCAGTTTCAGATGGCATTTTTCAGAACACAGCCCCTGTAAACATCGAGATGATGAACACTAATAAACACAGCCCATATTTCCACAAAAACATCTATGAAGCCGAACTAGCTGAAAATGCTGAAGCAGGAACACGAGTGATACGCCTGGCTGCCATCGACCCTGATGACGGTCCTTATGGGAGTGTAGACTACACTATCATCAACAAACTGGCAGATGACAAATTTTCTATAGACAAGGATGGACAGATTATAACATCTCAACCTTTGGACAGAGAAAACCCATCCCAAAGAGTGATCGCCATCAAAGTGATGGCTAAAGACGGCGGAGGGAAAGTTGCCTTCTGCACTGTGAAGATTATTCTAACAGATGAGAATGATAACGCACCTCAGTTCAAAGCATCAGAATACCAGGTTTCCATCCAGTCCACTGTGAACAAAGGCTCTCCAGTGATACAAATAATGGCATACGATGCAGATGAGGGCAAAAACGCTGATGTCACCTATACTGTGGATGAAGCAGAGGAGGTTACAGAAGATATCATTGAGATCAACCCCTTCACTGGTGTTGTCAGTGTCAAAGAAAATCTAATTGGCCAAGAGAACAAGATCTTCAACTTTAAAGTCAAGGCCAGAGACGGCGGATTACCATTCTACAACTCCACTGTTCCTGTGCAAGTGAAAGTAGTCCCACCTGAGGTCCCTCTGCCGAAATTCTCAGAGCCGCTGTACACCTTCTCCGCAGCCGAGGACATCCCCATGGGATCGGAGATTGGAACGATCAAGGCAGACTCAGACATGCCCATTATTTACAGCCTGGTCAACGGCAACACGGTTGAGAGTAACAGAGACAGAGTGTTTGCCCTGGACAAAGACAGTGGGACTCTACTTGTCCAGAAGCGCATGGACCATGAGAAGACCAAGTGGTATCAGATAGACGTCATGGCTCAAGGAAACCATAACGGAACGGACATAGCTTCGCTGGTATCTATCAACATCCAGGTCCAAGATGTCAACGACAACATACCAGTGTTTGAAGCCAACCCCTACAGGGCATTCCTGGCTGAGAACATGCCAGCAGGGACCACTGTCATTCAGGTATTCTTTGCACAATTCTTATATTTTATTTGTCTACTTCAAAATGTTTATTGTTGTTTGCTATATTCATGATGAGTGTGCACATTATGTGCAAATAAAATTCCAATTTGTGCAAAACATTAATGAATGTTTTATAATTTAATCCAGGTGACTGCAAATGACCCAGACAAGGATAACAACGGACAGGTGACCTACACTTTAGAAACGGAATCTGATGATGTCAGCGAAGTCTTCGACATTGACAGTGAAAATGGTTGGATCACTACTCTAAGGGAAACAGACTGTGAAAAAACAGCTCATTACCGCCTCACAGTGGTGGCTACTGACCACGGTGGGCAGGTCAAGCTCTCATCATCCGTTCTGGTGGAGGTCACGGTGACAGATGAGAATGACAATCCCCCTCAGTTTACGGAAGACGTGTATCATGGGTCCGTCATGGAAAATTCAAGGCTTGGGGAATTCATTGTTGCCCTGATGATCAATGACATGGATGTGACAAAAGAAAACAGGCAAATAACGTGTTATATCACAGGTGAGTGTATCTGACAAGCAGGGAATATTATATAATAATTATGGCCTGATGTAGATTGACATGCAGAGTACTGACCAAAAGAACATCTCTAAGTTTATAATGACAATGGATTTCTTACATTCAACAAATGTTTTACCTTAGATGGGGACCCATTGGGACAGTTTTCCATTGTACAAGAGGGAGAAGAATGGGGTCTCATTGTGAAAGAGTCTCTCGACCGTGAAGCCAAAGACAAGTACACCTTGAAGATAACAGGCACAGATGGGAGATTCGAAGCCAAAACCACTGTTGATGTCCATATTCTAGACCTCAACGATAACAGTCCTCTGTGTGCACAGGTAAGTCTGGCAAGCATAACTAGACTTCTGGAGTCTTTTAGCAGATCATTAAGTATGTGTAATATAGAAATAGGTAGTCACACTTTACATAGGTTACATTTTATTTGAAAGATGCCTACATAAGGATTCTGTAACACACTCATAATACATGTATTAACCAGCATAACATCTAAATACTGTATACTGTACGAATAGGTCATTCACAACCATGAGCAGTGACCTGCTCTTCATGACGTAATTATTTAAACATTAAAAGTAGCTAACTATATAATACTAATTGTTTCCTTAATTGTTTCCAGTTGCTGTACACTGAGGTTGTAATGGAGAACTCTCCATCCGGCCTCTTCATACTAAAGGTTTCTGCGTTGGACCCTGACATTGGCACCAACGGACAAGTGTCATACACCCTCCATGGCCCAAATGCTGACAAGTTTCACCTGAATCAAAAGACAGGTGAGAGACAACTTTTATTTTTGGGTCAAAGCAGAAAGAAGCTCTTAGGTGAATCCAAAATATGCCTGGGTTTAGAGTGATATTATCAACATTCTTTTAAAAAAGCACTTTCAAACAACCGCCGTAATTAGGAATATCTTTTTTATCTTTAGTGCATTGGCTCCTCATCAATCATATTGTTTGTCAAAGCTCTAGCCTATCATCAGTCTTTATACATAAGCCAAATCAGAGCTCAGGATCTAAAGAATGTGTCCTATCATATTACTGAAATGCAAAGGGAGGAAACGCTATGATTGGGCAGGACTGCTATTACAATGAATGACTATCAAAAATGTAAACATTTTGAGATATATTGGTACTTCTCACGGTTACTGTTTTGACAGGTTACAGAAACAAATTAATACATAGTATGTAATAGTATAGTATACAATAGAGTATCAGCTCCTGATTCACGAAGTCAAAACTCTTCTCTGTCCTGGCTCCTCAATGGTGGAACCAGCTTACACTGGAGGCTAGAACAGCAGAGTCTCTCCCCCTCTTAAACCCTACCTTAAGAGAACACTCAAATCACATATCAGTTCTCGATGAACGAAACATATCAAAGATCAAAATCTTTACTGTACACTGTAAGCCCTGATAGGTGAATTCACATAAAAAAATTGAGGTAACCGATTGCCTTATAAACGTTAAGTAATGGGTTTTTGAAAACTTGAGTGCATTTAACTTAAATGCATAAAAGGGTGGATTTTTTAAAAATGTTTTAAAGTTAAATGCACTCAAGTTTTCAAAAACCCATTACTTAACGTTTTTAGGGCAATCGGTTACCTCCATTTTTTTAAGTGAATTCAACTTTTCGGGCTTACAGTGTACATTGTGTAATTCCTTGAGAACAAAATGCCTTAACAATGGTCATTGGAAACCAAAATCACCAACCGATTGAGGGCTGGATTCAAACTCACACCGAAAATGAAAGTGAACAATTGAAATCACAGGCTGTTCCAAATGGCATCAATTTCCTCACGGTAACTCATAATGTGACTCAATAGTGTGTGTGCCCCCCACATGCCTGTATGCCCTCCCAACAATGTCTGGGCATGTTCCTGATGAGACAGCGGATGTGTCCTGGGGGATCTACTCCCAGTCCTGAATCAGGGCATCAGTGAGCTCCTTGACAGTCTGTGGCGCAACTTGGCGGCATCAGATGCACCGATGGATAACTTCCCAGAGGTTCTCAATTGGATTCAGATCTGGGCCAGTCGATGGCAGCAATGCCTTCATCATCCAGGAACTGCCTACACACTCAGGTATTGTCTTGCAACATGAGGAACCCAAGGCACACTGCACCAGCATAGGTTCTGACGATGGGGTCTGAGGAGTTCATCCCGGAAAGTATCAGCAATCAGGGTACCGTTGGCTAGCACGTGAAGGTCTGTTCCAACTTTCAAGGATATGCCTCCCCAGACCATCACTGATCCCCCACCAAATCGGTCATGCTGGATGATGTTGCTGGCAGCATAGCGTTCATCACGGCATCTCCAGACTATCACGTCTGTCACATGTGCTCAGTGTGAACCTGCTCTCATCTGTGAAAAAAACGTAGTGCCAATTGCGGACCTGCCAATTCTGATGTTCTCTGGCAAATGCCAATCGAGCTGTGCTGTGGGCACAGGTCCCACTAGAGGACGTCGGGCCCTTGTGTCACCCTCATGAAGTCTGTTTCAGACAATTGGGTCAGAAACATGCACACCAGTAGCCTGCTGGAGGTCATTTTCTAGGGCTCTGGCAGTGCTCCTCCTGTTCTCCTCCCACAAAGGAGCAGAAACCAGTCCTGCTGCTGGGTTGATGCCCTTCTACAGACCTGTCCAATTCTCCTTGTGTAACTGCTCGTCTCCTGGTATCTCCTCCATGCTCTTGCAACTCTTACAACAAACATTTTTGCGATGGCACATCGCTGACTACCTTTGCAACCTGAACCTTTTTTTAAATATTGTCACTCTCTCACTCACTCTCTCACTACTAACTTGTGGTTGTTTTTTAAATATATGCACTTGCTGTATGTTGTTCTGGATAAGCATGCCTGCTAAATGACTGAAATGTAAAATGTAAATATACATTTAGCTGGTGACATACAGCGCAATAATTGACAAGTCATTTTCCAGATAAACCTTAGAAAAGTTATGTGATTATGTCCATCTAGGTACAGTATGCTAGTCTAATTCAGTTAATGTATAATTTGTGGCAGGGGAGTTGTTCACACTGGCCCCGTTGGACCGGGAATTAGTGACGGAGTATGATCTAGTAGCTAAAGCAACAGATGGTGGAGGTCGCTCGTGCCAGGCCGACATCTTGCTCATGATCCAGGATATGAACGACAATCCTCCTAAGTTCTCCAACAACCACTATGAAGTCACTGTGTTCGACAACACCACCGTCAGGACACCCATAGCTGTTATCTATGCAAAAGACCCAGACACTGGTAAGAAATACAGACAATTCAAATGTTTAGAAGAGGCGTTTCCACGGTTAAATGTTTGGAAAGGATTTTTAAAACCTAGTGATTCTGTTTCAAATTAAAATGTATGTAGTATTTACATTGGACTGTAGAATTAATATTACTAGATTCTGAGGTTCTGAAGTGGCTTTGATCTAGTCATTTTATTTCTATGGATGAATCTAATTATCTTTACATGGAAGATACTCTTCTGCAATATACTATACAGTACTTCCACAAGCTATAACATAAATGAAATACATTCCAATGTATGAACACAGCAGAAGCCAGCATGTTCTGACTCTTTCATATTCACCACCCTTCAATTATAAAGTCAACATCGGTTTGCCTGTAATATCAATGATGCTGAACTGAAGAGGTTGATAGGAATAGGCCTGTCCAGGCCTTCGTTTGCTCAGCTTATTGTAATAAGCCACATTATTTCTCCCTGACACAGCACAGATGTGTGGTAAAGGTGGGGGTGTGAGGTTTTTCATCTGGAGCTAGTAAGTGAGAGACAAAGGCTGAGAGGGAGAGAGAGAAACGGATGGTGTGGAAGAGGAGAGAGGCAGTCTAGATAAGGAGGGCAACAGGGGAGTGAGAGTGAAACACACAGTATTTAGAAAGAAAAGTTAATGGAGATAAAGAGAGCAGAGGTATTGTAGGTAGGGAGGGCAACAGAGACGGAAGGAAAATGAAGGGGCTTTTTTCATTCCAAGAGATACTGATAGATACCGATAGCTTTCAGCAACATTTTCAGAATCCGCACCATCCGCGATAATTTCCAGTTTGTCTTCACACTGTCATGTCTCCAGACCACAATTGCGCGTTTGTGGGTGTGTCATTCTCAGAAACCAGCCCAGCCCATTGACTTTCAGCGAAGATTTCCCCCGCAATACATATTTCTCCTGGGCAAAGCCTCTGGTGGAATCTCTCGTGCGCTACTGTACCTCCGGAGGTCGAGTGGAATTCGAGAGAGACTTATATTATGTCACGTCCCGACATAGGCTTGAGCGGATTCGTAAAATGTTTACAAATTTAAATCTACCTGTAGGTTTTTATTCAGGTTTTGACTTGATAGGATACGTCTAGTGTTAGATACTTACCTGACTATATTAGGTTTTTGACTAAAATTACTTAAAACATGTATAGTTGGCATCACTTAGACGTTAGCTGCATCCCTTGTAGACATAGTATGTCAATTTTAAATTTTCCTCCTTTTATGATGACGACATAAACCAGATGAATTCAATCTAACATTTTATCTCTCCAAACAAATGTTTTGGTTCCTTATTTAAAGGTTTTAAATAATTACAGTCATATAATGTGTTTAGAAACACATTTGATAAGGCCCCTTATCTCTTGGCTGTTGAGGTGTTACTAATAATTAATATTCTCTTGTCTGGCAGATAATCACTTTGAGGTGATTATGAAGTGGCCTAGAGATAATCGTTGTTTTGTGTCTGCTGAAGAGGGCCAATTGAATTATTGTCTCCTCTCTCTGCAGGAATAAACTCTGAGGTAAAATACTCACTACTTGATGACAACAGCGAACACTTCTCATTAGACGAGTTCTCCGGTATACTCCGCCTCGATCAGTCGTTGGCGGACAACACTCGGTCAACCTTTAAACTCAATGTTAAAGCAACTGACCGGGGACTTCCTCGACAGCTGTACTCTATTGCTACAGTTACTGTTCATGTAGTGGACCTTAGTAACTACCAGCCAGTATTCCTGAGTCAGGATTACTCAGCCCAGATTCCAGAATCCACCATGGTAGGGTCAGAGGTCATCAGCGTCTCTGCTCTCATCAGAGATGGGACAGACTCTGAAAATATCATCTACTCCATCATCTCCGGCAACGAAGACGGAAGGTTCTATTTGCATCCCACAACTGGTAAGGTTCTGTTCCATCAGAACTATTGTTCTGTTTCTGTATGGTTCCAAGAAGGTTCCAGATATTTTATTCACATACTATAAGGTTATTCAGATATTTAAGGTTTGTTTAACTGGGTAAATGTTTATGTTTATGAATTTGAACAACCACTTTGAACCTAACAAAACACTACTATGTTAACAAAACAGTAACTTGCAAATTAACCCACTTGACTTGATGTATAGTAAAGAGCATATGTATGGACAAAGTCACCAGCAGGTTGTGACGCTGTATGTTGTACTGCAGTATTTTTACTATTCTGGTTTTAAAAGGTCTGCTTTCTACAGACACCTAGTAGTCAGACATCATAGCACTGTTTCAGACTGACACAGAAATATGATGGAAAGGTTATTGCCAGATAGTTAATGCCCTTTAGATTAGTTTGCAAATGTCCTTGTTCAGTGCTGTATTATCTTGCCTGTTCCTGTGCTGACATGCCCCTGCTGAACATACCAGTTTAATATACTTTTTTTGTTTGACGGGGGTGTTGAGAGCGTTTTGGTATTTGTTTTATTGGGATATGATTGAGAAAATGAGTCAGGAAAACTAGGAGATCATGTGAGTCAGAAGGGTGTGGGACTCAAACCCATGTCACTCTAAGGCTTTACATTGTACTGGGTTTCACAGCTTTAACTGCTGGCCCACACAGGCCACACCAGTTGATGTTCTTGCTTCAACACAAATTCACCCTGCCTTGATATGAACTAGTAGTCCAGGAGTCTTACAGAGACAGGGCTGGCCGAAACCCAGTTTGCATTAGCTGTCAAACTGACTTGCTAAGTTACTATAGGCTTGCTGAGTCAAACTTACTGAGTCAGAAGCATACTTCTTTTGTGAATAGTCCCAAAGCATCAACTCCACATGCAATGGTTATGTTTTTCAATTCTTTCGTTAAAATAGTTAACATACATTTTTCCTCCATCATTAGTAAGTTAAACTATTTTACTTTTTTTTCTCACTATGAGTATTAGCAGGGCAACTGACGGGGGGGGACAACTAGGAATGTTGTCCCTGGCCCAGCCCTGAGTCCCTAAATTTTGTTTTTGCACAGTAATTCTTTTTAGCGGGGGTCCCTAAATGTGGCGATTCCTGTCGGCAGCCCTGAGTATTAGTATTATTTATTTAATTTAAAACAATATATTTATCTAATTTACTCCTCTTTTAGTGGCAATTTCCTATATATTGCATGACACCAACAGAAAATCAGCACATACGGAACAATATTGTCCAGCAGATGTCACAGTTCTACATCTTATCCTTCAATTTTGTCTCTGCAGCCTTAGTTCTGTACACTGCAAGTTTTTAAATATTATTCTGTAGATTGCAGTACCGGGTAGCAATATTACCTTATGAGCTGCCAGTGAATTAGACACTATTCCATAGAAGTATTCAGAGTACACCCAGACATCAATATCCACTACCCTGGAGTACACCCAGACATCAATATCCAGTACCCTGGAGTACACCCAGACATCAATATCCACTACCCTGGAGTACATTCAGACTTAACGAGAAGGTCATCTTCAGCTAGACATGTGACTTGACCTCTTGCTGAGATCTGTATGTTAACTGTAGGTGGTTACATACAAGTGAATGTGCTTGTATGTGTGTGTCCGTGTGTGTGTTTGTGTGTGTGTGCGTGTGTGTGTCCGTGTGTGTGTGTGTGTGTGTGTGCCTATAGAATAAGCTTCTTTAAACAAATACAGAGATTTTGTGCTTGATTCTCCTACTCTGCTGACAATAAAGTAAGGTTTTTCTCTAGCAGATGTCATTATTTAGCTAAACAAAGCCCCTGATCTTAAAAGACCTATCTTAAACAGACAGTGTAGCCGTTGTGACATTATGGCACTTGTTGAAACCTGGTGGGTTTTTTAAGAAGGAATGAGCTGGTGGTTAGGGATTGGTTGGTATGTTGCCATCCTGTTTTATGTTAACTAAGTGTGTTAACCAGACTGGCAGGCAGCCCAGAAACACACAGGCAGACAGATAGAGAAGGTTAGAAAAAGAGACAGTGATAAAGAAATCAGGGAGTCTTAGGGGTAGACAGACAGACAGACAGAGACATAAGAGACATTAAAGATAGATAGAACTAATAAAGGACACTAATCCCCACATGGCTCAACTTCGTTTTCTATGCTGGTTCATATCGGTCAGCAACTGCCTGTAGTGTTGAAATACAATAGGCTCATTCAATACAAGCTCTGACTTTGGTAAACTAAGCTGGAGAAAGCCACTGCAACTGTGAATCTACTGGGCCAATGTACTGTAGAGTAGCACTATACACTGAAGAAAAGTACCACAAGTGGTTGTACATCCAATGCATTTATTCTCACTCCATTCAGTTAAAATAATATAAAGTTTATTGTATAACCTATTATTTTTAATTTAGACAAAATTTTAATTACCTGTGAAGTGCACACCTAAAGATTTCATCTTGACTCAAAAGTATATTTTGTATATTTGTATTCACTCATTTCCCAGCATGCTTTTCTGCACATATATTTTTTTTTTAAATGTTTGTTTTAATGTATGTTCTGCTTTATGAATTCATATATTGATTACTTTGTTTGATTACTAAATGATCATTATCATCTTTACTTTTCAAACATAATGCAAACTGTAAGTGGTTTAATTTACTCCAACCATTACCGAGATAAGTGTTCTGGTCTACGTATTTTAGCTAATCTTGTAAACTGTTCTTTACACTGCAAGTTGTGGGTGATAGAGTATTACAGCTGCTGGATGTTCTACCAGTTAGATATTCAAATTTGTAAAAATACAATCTTAAAGTGACTGTCAGTGAGGTGTGAAAGCTGTAAACACTCAAAAGTTGGTATCTGCCACATTTCCTTAGGAAGGCATGCTGGGAGATATGCAAACGTGACTAATTTGATGATTTACAATGGATCAATTTAAAATGTGATGATTGGCTGCATTGATCAACTTAAAAAATACATGTTAAACCATATTAAATTACATTTATTGGGACAACTTAAATTTTACATTGGGTTAGCATAAAAATGTAGTTGTAATTGATTACAATTTTTTTTTGAAGTTGGATCAATTATATTTATTTATTATTATTTCAGTGTACAAGAACAATCAATACTCTACATTATTGCAAATACCTTTCAGCCACAAGGACCATTTACTCCTCCAGTTTTATTAGAACATGTATCCTTGCTCTCAATGTTACCTCACCTACATTGTCACCTCAGCTAAATGCACATTCATTTTGCCCTTGAGTCACAGCAGTCCATGAAACAGTTAAAAATGAAAACTCCCACCTGTTAAAGACATTGTATAAATACATTGCTACATCTTGGAAAACACAACATTAGTTCCTTTAAAATCTAAAACTATTTTCATTTTGCTACTTAATGTAGTCCGGGAGTAAATATGTGATTTAATACAAGCATTTATGATTAAGTGAGTCTATGTTCTGCTGCCCCTTGCAGCAGGAGTGCATTGAACAGGGAGCCCCAGCCAAATTGTTTTCTGCTCCAGTAGAGACTGAACGAACAATTGTGTTGACAAGGTTGAGGCATGTATGCGTCATCGATCACCTGGCCGTTCTGAATTAATGTGTAAAATATAAGTTAACACATGTCAAATCAATTAACAAGTCTTTTTTGTAATTGTGTGCATTTTAGGTGTTCTGGCTGTGAATGGCACATTAGATTTTGAGCGTTGCCGTGAATACTACCTGTCTGTTGAGGGGACGAGAGGCAAGTCATCTCTAAGCGATATCACCATGGTGATAGTCAACATCACGGATGTCAATGACAACCCACCTGTGTTCGCAAACAGAGATTACAGAGCTGATATACGGGAGGACCTCGTCCCTGGCAGCATAGTGATGCAGGTAGCTATCACTGTAAAATGGTCACTATAGTAACCAACATTTATCAACACACACCATTCATGCTATTTAATTACAACAGAAGTCCCTGAGCGGACATATGAAATGAATTTGAAATTGTTATTTGCTACTGACAGGAACACATTCAACCTCTTAATAATGCCACATTCTGCCATTTTAACAACCCGACTTTGGCACATTGTTTGTACAAGCTCAGGTTTACAGCAAGCATAAATATTGTAAATGCTTGATATGTAACTTAATGGGTCTGAATTTAATTGACTGCCCTTTCAGGAAAGAGTCTCTCTCATATCAAATAAAGCAAAAAAAATGCTAAAAAATATATTTTTTCTTTGAAATATTGCAGATTGTGGTTTTAAGTAGTAGAAGAAAATTACAATTTGTTGAGTTAATAATGATAAGACTATCATTTCATGTCGTGGCAATTTTAGCCAGGGAGCAGCATATCACCTAAATTACAGTATGTTCATTGTTTCCTTATTCCTATCTTTGTGTCTCCTTAAATAAGTTTTTTTTCTCTTTCTTGCTTGCTCTTTGTCTAATAACTTCATTGTTTCCCAAGGTGACAGCGAATGACCTGGATGGGCCACTGAACAACCTCATTCACTACGCCATCTCCAGCGGAGACCCCCTGAGCCAGTTCCGCATTGACCCTCGCACTGGAGAGATCATAGTCAAGGCTACGCTGGACAGGGAGGAGGTCAGGGATTGTTTTATTTCTTATTTTGCATTTCATGAATGTCCTTTCTATTCTTTGCCCAAACACAAATATTATTCTAAAGCAGTGGTTCTCAAATCTCTCCTGAGGCCCCCCCAGATATGCCATGTTTTTGATTTAACCATATACTAACACATCTGACTAAATCATTCAACAACACATTAAGCCTTTGATTAATTGAACAAGGTGTGTCATTTAAAAACAAAAACACAGCGTGTCTGGGGAGGCCTGAGGAGAGGGTTGAGAACCATTGTTCTAAAGAATTAAGCTGATCCAGAGTGATTTATGGTAGTGAGTGAAATATTTTAATGTTGGCACCCTCTGGGAATCAAACCCAAAACCCGGCTGAGTTACATAGGAAAATGTATGTTAGTTCAAGGGCTTATGGGCATGTGTATACCATATATTTATTTATTTTAATTGACATATAAGAGCTTACCTTGCATTTGAAGGTCAATATGCATACTGTAGGTAGTACACATCAGTATCCTGCATCTAATTTCTTCTCCTCACCACAGATAACTCACTATTCTCTGACGGTCCGAGCTGCTGATGAGGGAGACCCTCCCCTGTCCACAGCGGCCCAAGTCACTTTAACCGTGTCTGATGTCAATGACAACCCACCCGTCTTCTCCAAGGTCAACCACAACCTGTTCCTTCAGGTACCAGCGATTACCAGGATTTACACCCACCTTCCTAATCCACAAATGTGCGCATGCACGCATGCTCACACAAACACACGTTTGTTTTTCTAACCTTTACACTAAATTTAACTTTAACCCTAACCATAACCATACCCATACCCATACCCTTACCCTTACCCTAACCCTAATATTAACTCTAACATTAACCTCAGTAACCTAACATTAGTGCCTAAATGTTACCTTTGAATAATGCCTAACCTTAGTTTTTCCCTATACCTAAACCCTAAGCCAGAAATTACAATTCCCCTCATAGGGCCATCCCCAAATGTAAAATATGTCCCCACAAGGTCTAATGTTACATCTTTCTGACAGGTTTACGTATGGTTGTGGTGCCATCACCGACATTCCTGGGCCCCACAACCATACAAAAAGAAGGCCACACACACATACACACACACACACACTCTTGCTATCTGTAAACAGTAGAGCTAGCTGTCCTCTTCTGCGCCTGACAAATCAGGACAGGATTTTGCAGGGCTGAAGAATCATCCAAGCATTTCACAGGGCTAATTAGATCTTACAGATCTCCTCCCCTGACCACCAGCCCTGTGTGTGGGTGTGGTATCAGTGGTTTGTGTGCTGTTTGTGGTGTGCATGTGTGTGTTTACCGCTGTAGCTATCAGCCTGGTTCATCTCAAGTCTAATTACAGGCCCAAGGCTGTTATGGTAGAACATTTTTCTACACACTACCTGTGTGGGTCCACCCATCCAGACCTGGATTCAAATACTATTTGAAACAATTCTAACATTTGAATTAGTTACCTCAGCCTAATGGGCCAATATTAAAATGCCTTCACCCCAAATCCAACTGATCGACAAACTAGAGCAAATGTCAATGTATTTGAATGATTTAGGAAAATATTTGAACCCGTGTGTGCTCTTTATCAAAGCCATTTGTCTGCTTGTAGATGGGAGATTGTGGTCACTAACACTTACCCTTATCTCAACCAATAGCCTTCTGTTTGAATTCCCTTTTCAAGCGATGTCAGCTGTAATAGAACGATCGGCCGCTTGTGCCAAACTCTAGAATGTCGCACATTGAAAAATGCACACACAGTGCTCGGCCAAACATTGTGAAGAAATCCACTCGAACAGCACATACTGTAGACCTCACAATGCAAACTTTAAGCATGCTTGGAGCAATCGTAACTCCTTCTTAGGCAGCTTTTGTAATACTAGGCAACTAAGCTTTTTAAAAGGGGAACAATGAAGAAATTCTATCATTTGTCTTTGTTCCTAAATCGATTGAAGTCATTATTTGACCGTCTTTCTCATTAGTCAGCTTTCTCACTCAGGGAGAGCAGGATCGAGCTAGCGTGAGTGCTACGTCAGTAGGTTATATGGGTCTGTGCTGATGAATGTGTTTGATACAACATTGTGATTTTAACTCTGCCGACAAGGCAGCTTGCGCCCTAGATCCTGCTTTCTGTCTGCTAAGTTCAACTGTTCAACTAAATGTAGACTTATTTTTTCTAAATTCACACTTTGCTCTGTCAATAATATATTCTCAATCAGGGAGGATATCAGATTAAGAATATATAATTTATAGAGCAATGGTATGTTGTGTTTAGAAACTATTGAAGTATGAATTTAGAAGAAGACTGCAATTTTTTACATCTTGAACATTCCCTGTCACTAGTGCTGGACATAGATGTCAGAAAAGGTATGTTTGAAACCACACAACTGACATCATACAAAATGTATATTTTATGTACCAAAAGCAATTGGGCTTCCAGATTTTGGGGTTTTCTTTGTGAATTTTTTTTTTCATGCAAATAATAATTAGTTCAAAAAGTTGTATCAAACACATTAATCTGCACAGCCCCATATAACCTATTGACATACTGTACAATAGACATTCTGGGCCGAATTTACTAACACTAGCGCAGTTTGCGCTGCGTCTCAATTTATGCGAGTTTGGTAATAGCGCACGCGATACTTCCACATTTAGCGTAGTATTTATCAAACCCGATACCCATTACGCAATCAGCTCATATTCCACCCTCCAATAGTGCGCCTCTAAAAGAGAAAACAATGGGCCCGTATGTATCTATCATGGATCTCCCTACGGGAAAAATAAAGCACACGCTTAAATTTAGTGAAGAAGAAATTAACATCTTAGTGCATAAAGTAACAGCAAACCTAGATATATATTACAGGGCAGACGACCACACCCTCAGAAAAACATCCAATTTGGATTACCATAACAAATTAAAACAACTCGTTATCATCTACACGGAGAGAAGTGGAGGAGATAAAAAGAGGAAAACCGGTTCAGGTCCACCAGAAATAGACATGCTAACTAGGTGGTGCAGCAAATACACGTTGCCGAACAAGTGGAAGGTGTGGACGGCATAGATACTGCTGAGGTCAACATTGGATCATTCAGAGATCCTCACTGTATAATGAACACTCCCACGTATAGAAAAAAGGAACACTGTTTAATCTAAACAGGACACATGGATATATGGCAACGGTACAGAGGACAATCCCAGGCAGATTAAATACCAAAAACTGAGCAGGGTTAGGCCAGAATAGCAAGCTAATAGTAATGGCAAAGGTACAAGGGACAATCTAAATTAGAATTATCAATAATACAAGCAAGTGTCAAAACCAGAATAACAATACAACAAGGGAATGCTCAGAATGGAGAAATGATACTCACAATACCTCGCAAAGAGGCAATGAGGAGTGTGAGGCTTAAATACAGATTGGAGTGGCCAGGTGTACTGAATTTGGGATAATTGAGTCCGGGTATGGGAAACGTAGTTCTAAGGAAAAGTAATTAAATAGTGTTATTTAGGTCAATAATCGCAAAATTGCTTATCAAAAATGGAACAGATGGAGGCATTTGTCTTTTTTTGTGCCAAGCGTATTTGATGCTATGTTTGAAACACTGCTGCCATTGATGTAGCTATATTTGAACGCACAGGAAAACGCGCTTGCTGTTTTAGACCTGCTTTTAAGAGGCGGAAAATTCCCCCCGCAGAATAGAGGCGCACTTTTACTGGCAGTTTTTGTAAATACCACAGAATATATAATTAGTCGCACTTTATGTGTGTCTTCCCACCTTTTTGGGTGGAACTCCCACTTTCCCCATGACCCTCCCACAAACGCATATTGAAAGTGCAACTTGTCTCTTGTCGCTCATGTGGCAGGCAATCTGCGATTTTACCCAAGTGCGCCTGGTTTGTAAATAGCCTGCATCGGTTACGTCCGTCTTTGCGACCAATTAGCCCCTGGAAACAGGCGCAAACAGCTCGATAAAAATCTAGCCCACTGTATACTAAACATAGACAAAGGATAGAATTTCATATTTGTTTCCCCTTTAAATGTAACTGTAATTTAACTAAGCAAGTTGACTAGGAACCTATTCATATTTACAGCAACAACCAAGGGGGTAAATTATGGGTGGAGAAGTGAATGCTTCATGCTAGGTTCCTACAAGTATTTTGCACACTGACGTAAAATGTATGATTTGACTTTGTCAGGAGGGTGAAGCTGTTGGTACCAGCCTCCTACAGCTAGAGGTCAGTGACAGAGACACTCTTCTGAATGGACCCCCCTTCACCTTTCACATCGTGTCCGGGAACGAAGACCGACGCTTCCATGTAGACCAAGGAGGCCTGCTGTCCCTCCATGCTCCTCTGAAGAAGCAGACCAAGCCACAGCACCTACTGAAAATACAGGTAATCAATGAGTGCCTCTTTCACTCAATCAGTGACTACCGTAATTACTTTTCAGTCATTCAATATCAACAAGTATCATGTATAACGATACTACATAATGAAAATGCAGGCAATTTTTTCCACTTAAATAATTTTTACATTTAGTTTATCTGACATTCAGACATGAATACAGGCATAAATGATACATTTGGAATCTGAAAATGGAGTAGAATATTCAACATGCACAGCAGAAACACATGGTGGCAGTTGATAATGTAGTATTTTTCATATGGCTCTCAGGTGACCGACAGCGGTAACCCTCCTCTTTCGTCCATCTGCGTGGTGAAGATCAATGTCACAGAGCAGAGCAAGTACCCCCCAACCGTGACACCACTGGAGGTCTTCATCATCACCACAGAAGACACCTTCTCCAACCGAGTCATCGGCAAGCTCCATGCCTCCGACCAGGACCTCCATGACATCCTCTCCTACAAGCTGGTCTCAGAGTCTTTCAGCAGGGATGGACCAGGGCTGGCCTCCGGTGAGAGCGTGTCCAGGTTTTCTGTTGACCTGAAGGATGGAAAGATCTGGGCAGAGGAGGTCCTCAAACCTGGTCTTTACTTCATCAATGTGAGTGTCTCCGATGGGAAGTTCAACGTGTGGGCTGGGGTGAGGATCTACGTTTGGAGACCCACCCAACAGGATTTGGACTCCGGCCTCACTCTGCAGATAGCTAGCATTTCCCCAGAGGAGTTTGTGGGAGACCACTGGAGAAGCCTGCAAAGGATCCTCAGCACGGATCTGGGAATAGCCAGGCAAGACCTCCACCTGGTCAGCCTCCAGCTGCTGCCCAAGTCCCAGATACTGGAAGCTCTATTGCTCTGGATGCCAAATGGTGGAAATGTACAACCGTTTCCAACCAGCAGGCTGGAGGGTGTCATCGCTAACATTAATGACTCGTTACGCCTCAGTGTTCTCAGAGTGCATCATAATGGGTGTTTGGGGGCTTGGTGTCCTCCCAGAGGATGCAAGAACTCAGTCCAGATACACGGGGAGAGGCTGAGCCACTATGCCACAACGAGGGCAGGTTTCATTACCCCACAGCACACCTGGGAGAGTGTCTGCCCCTGCAATGGTATGTGGAACAAACACCATTTGGAAGCTCAATATTGTTACTGACCAAAATTGTGTAATAAGTTAGTGATTTCTTGGTGATTTCTTTTCATTCTCATAGTTAATGGTAATGAGCCTCACATTCCATTTGTCCAATAGGCGTCTTTTCCCTTTAAAATCACAGTAGGTGCCTGAAGTTATCCTCTTCAGCAATTTTACATTCTTGCAGGGATTAGCAGAAGGGGGGCCTCAAGACCAACAACAGGAAAAGTCTATTCATTGTCTGATCAGTCTTTCTTCTCATCAACATCTGCTTTGTAGACATATTTACTGGAGGAAGATTATCAGTTTATCACCTGTATGTTTTGTTTTGGCCAAACCTAAAGCCTAAACAAATCTAAAGATGAATAGGAATATCGACAATGGATAATCAGAGACTGAAAAACATTTGGGTATGAATATATCATACTCACAAAGTTTGTTTGATCCAGGAGATTGGATTATGGAGACAATATTGGTTGACGATCCCTACTAAAGGCTGACTGCCGATCCAAAATGAGTGTTTGAATATTATAATTAAGGCTGAATTCATATAAATAATTGTAAACATTTACATTGTTTTCAGATTCTGCTGTGAAGTTTGATGGAAGGGGGTACCTCAAATACATTTACCAAGCTGAGAAGGAGAAGCAGTACTTCCGTCTCTCACTGCGCATCAAGACCTCCCAGAAACAAGGCATTGTCATGAGTACCAATGCCACCGACTGGGCAACCTTGAAGGTAAAACTCTCGCACTGTTTATTTTCGCAAAATGTAAAAGCAACTGTTTTTCAAAAACTGTTTATAAAACCTGTTCTATTATGTACGTTACTTACGCGCTTCATATGAATGTAAAATATTATTACCAGGGATGAGAAGGCACATTTGCTTTAGCTTTGAATGAATGTGTCTGATCATGAGTTTTCTTTGTAGTCCACATTACCTTTTTGCATATCAAAGTGCTGTGTTAATGTGGAAGGGTAAGGAACATACCACTGCAGATTTCAGCCTCAATCATACTGTTCTCTTATCATTTTCCCGTCTTTGACCATATCTGTAAATCAACTCTGCTTTCATCTTAACCTTGTTGTGGCAATGACTGTGTCTACCTCCATGTGCCATAACTACCTACTTCCATAAAATGTAAAAATAGAGTCAATGCACATTTTTGTGACACTTCCCTTTGTGCCACATGAATCTTTTTTTAGAGGATTGCGAAGATAAGTGTTTTATATATTTTCATGCATTTCTTTCCTGCTTTCGAAGACAGAGACAGTGGGAAAATACAGAGAAGAGAGATGTTGCTAAAGGAGCAATGGGCCATTTGAGACATACAGTAGAGTTGCAGCAAAATATTTTCTCTTCGTGTGACCCATTTCCAAAACCTGTGTAACCTGTAAGTTACATTTTACAAATCAAAAAATACAGTTTCAATAGTTCAATGATTTTGACATTTTCACAGGAATTACAATGACGAAATGACGGGTTGTGCTTCCGCATTGTTTGTTATTGTGCATGCGCCAGTCCATATTTAATATAATTTATGTATTTTTGTGTAACAAAGCACTCCGTATAGTGGTGTAACGGTACGCATAACCAGGGCTGCCGACAGGAATCTCTGGGCCCGGGACAAACTCCACATTTAGGGCCCCCCGCTAAAAAAAATTACTGTGCAAAAACAAAATTTTGGGCCCCCCTCAGGACTGGGCCCGGGACAACATACCCGGTTGTCCCCCCCTGTCAGCTGCCCTGCGCATAACCAATGGTACTTTACTGTACGTAATTACGATTTCAGGGTCACAGTTTAATACATTTTTTGGTACAGTGCAAAAAAAGCTTGAAATAAGTTATTGAAGATTAGTTCTTGGTTTAATTGGTTTAAAAGAAGGGAGCATATCTGCAGCTATAAACACACCAATCGCTCTTGTATTTTATTTTTTCGAATAAAATTTTGCTGTCAAGGACTGCTTAAATACAGTGAGGAGACAAAGTTTTTTGTTTCCACAACTGCATCTGCAACTGTACAACTATATAGACAAAGTGTTGAGGAAGGAAATTATCTATTAGACTGTAATACCATCAATGATCTAATACATGTTTGCTGCCATTCAGACTAACAGGGCAGGCACACAGATCTGATCAAGGAAGGGTTACTGAGAGAATTTGGGAAGAACAATTAGCCAAGGCCATCTGGTAAGATTCTAGAAGATGACCTAATGTTTTAAGGTGACCTACTGATATGCTCATGTGAGACAGTCATGGGTCTGAAGAGATAAGGGTCTTCTCGAAGGTGCTAGATGAACAGTACCCAAGGTTTAATATGTCAGCTCATATTGTTATTCGGGCATTCTCCGAAACACAGCTTTGTTACCTCGTCACTGAGATCCCTGTCCCGGGACAAGAAGTACTTTATTAAACATCCTATGATCAACCTGCTTCCTGACTTAAGAAATCATTAGTTCAACCAAGAACCTTTCCTGCAATTTAATAATAATTTACAAAAGTAACACATTGAAGACTGCAAGTGAACATAACATTTAGAAAACTGTTTTTTAACACAGTTTGCACATGCATTGCCCCATAGCTATGGTCAATTTTTTACCTTCTATACGAGCAAAACAAATGCTTTGTCTGTAGATGAAGCAGAGGATTTTCCAATGTTGATTTATCACCATCACTTGCCATTGTACTGTAGGTCTGGCTCTCCTCATTTCTCACAATTTTTTTGTTTGTATTTTACTACTATTTAACCAGGTAAGTTGACGAAGAACAAGTTCTTATTCACAGCAATGCCCTGGGAGCAATTAGGTTAAAGTGCCTTGCCCAAGGACACAATGACATTTGGCACAGTCTGGAATCGAACTGGCATCCTTCCGACTACAGGATCAAATTTGATTACAATGTTCATTACGACGTGCACAAAGGCTCAAAATAGCCAAATAAATATTTTCATATCAATAAAAAAAATGTAAGATTAAAAATGTAAAATACAGCAGCTAGCCATTAATTTATTTATAATTTAATATTTTATGTATTCGGGTTCATGTGCAAACCATTAATAACACCCCGTACTGTATGGTGCGGTTAAAAATACTGTCTGTGTAGCATTACAGGCCTAACCACATACTGTGGGGAATCATGAAAGAGTGAACTGTCCCATTTTTACTGGTCAAATTCTTCAAATAGCACCTTAAAGACATTAAAGATAAGACAGAAAAGACAAAAAAATATCAAATGTAAGGGTATGTGCTGTATATTTGTTCTGTATCGCATTTACAAAGGCTGGTGCACTGAGGTGTCAAATTAGTGACTTTGTTTACCACTTTAAATGGAATGTTTAATAGTTTAATATTTTGGAATCACTTTTGGCTGAGATGAAACACTTTGAAAAATTTACGTAGCCCTGCTTGGCGCCCTGCTTGTTTTTGTGACATTAAATATACTTGATAGAATCTTAAAATTGTTTTAATCTAAAACATGATAAACAGCATTCGTTGGCCTCTGGGTTTTAAAATGGAATAAGTGACAGTATGTAAGGAAAATGTAAACATAATAAGTGGTTATGTTTAAATAAGACTGAAGTTATTGTGTATCATAATGAAATTGTTACCTTCACATTTCCCTGGTGGAAACCCCTTTTTGTGACCTGATAATACAGTATATGGACATAGTTTTCCCATGTCATAACATGAACCTTGACATGAAAAGGTCATGATTTTAATGAAAATATAGTATGTTTGATTTTTAAACAGCTTCCTCCCGTTGTGGATGTTTCCTTCGAAATTCACCTATTTTTTCTATCAGAAGATGTGAATGTAACATTCAGACAACATTTCACATCAGGGCACAGCTCCTCCTACGTGTTTTGATTGACAACATGGTTTTTGCCTACAGCTTTGACCAAAAAGGAGTGGTTTGGAGCACTATCGTATATTAATTTTGCATGCCCTTGTTGCCTTAGGCAAGACTAGTTTGCTTATTTTCCATCTATTGATGCTGAAGACACCAAACCGGAGCATTGCAGATGCGAAATGAACTTCACAAACGCTTAAATCCAAATTATGGTTACTACCAAAGCATACTACTTAGATTAACAGAGAAAAGAAAGAAAGTTCTTTTTCATCATCTCTGTGTGCTAAATATCAATGAATCTGGATTTCAAAACAGATTGATTGAAATTGGCCAAAGGCAGGACATTTTCTACACCCATTTTGGCAATATCTACTGCATTAGCAACCAGTCATTAAAGGTAGAAACTGACACTTTCTGATGTAGGACAGAAATATATTAAAGTCACACTATGATTGGTACCCTAAGATTTACGTTTAAAGGTGAAATTGAAATAGTATGTAAAGTTCCTCTGTGTGTGACCAACATGGCCATGCAAAACAATCCAAAGAAAGCACCCCAAAAAACTCACGGCAAGCTTGAATCTCTGCTGCACTCCCTTGGCAACGAAATGAAACAACAATATTAATTCTTGGGAAAACAGTAGGAAAGATAATTAAATGTTATCTAGCAAAATCAGCATATTAATCATAATAAAGCTGTGACAAGTCCTCTATAATTCTAAATAATTAATTAATCAATTACATATTTTTAAGTGATCTGCAGAAGAATCTCACCTATCAAACTCTGCCCTCAGGACTTTTGCAAATAATAGAGAAACATCCAAGTGTAGGAAGGTAAACGAACAGTTGTTGACAGCTGTGCTAAGTTGCGTTCATATAAAAAGTGGATACGTGTGGATACGTGTTCAAATGGTGTAGTGTAAACAACAGTTGAATCCTTGTATCCTCAGTTTTGAATACTGTACAGTACATGCTTTCGAATTGTTCTTACCAGAAACAAAACATTGTTACTACTAGCAACATGAGTTAAGAATGCTATGCCAAGCGTGTGCACAAGCTTCAAATTTCCCAGGTGGCTTTTGTTTGAACATTTTCTGTCCTTGGTTTATGTCAGGTGGCTCTGCTTGTCCGAGCCTCAGAAAGCCATGTACATGTTACATAAATGTAGAAATTAAAAGGTTTGATTTGAGCTTGACATCCAATATTTAAAAACACAAAATACATGTTAATTTTAGTTAGTTTAGAGGAACCCACAATGGCTTTTCCTTTGTTTTGGGTGATGGTTGATATGCTCAAAGGAGCACTGAGGGAATGGTAAATGGACTGCATTTATATAGCGCATTTTTCTGACCAACAATGGCCACCAAAGCGCTTTACATTGCCTCACACTCACCCATTCATTCACACATTCATACACCGACGGCGGTGTCAGCCATGCAAGGCGCCAGCCAGCAAGTCGGGAGCAACTGGGGTTAGAAGTCTTGCTCATGGACACCTCGACACTTGGTCAGGAGGACCCAGGGATCGAACCACCATCCTTCCGGTTGCTAGAAAACCTACTCGACCCACTGAGCCACTGCCTCCCACAGTGGAGAATTCAATACTCTTACACTGACATGGACCAGTTTTAATAAATGTAACCTTCAGTGCACCTTTAAGTAATACTTATTACCTCCCAAATATCACAAACCTTCGGACTTTTGGAGAACAAGGGAGCAGCAGGCTCAAATCTATAACTCATGTCGTAAATTTAAACTGATATCACACTGATAACCGGCTCACTCTTTTTCCAAGTAGATTTCCTTTAAAATGGATATGGTTTTGCCCATTCAAACAAGAACACTAATGAAAAGCCTGTGGAGAAAGAAGACAAGGTGACTAGTGAGATAAAGACACAGTAGCCTTTATGCATACTGACAGCTTAGATGTGTTATTATCAATGGGACAGCACGATCCTAGAACTGATAGCCACAGTAAACAAGCAGGTAGTCTTTAATGCTAGTGGTCACAGTTGTGCATCCAAAAACGACACATTATCCCCTACAAAGTGCACTACATTTGCACCTTCTATGAGTTCTGCTTAGCAGTAGTGTACTAAATAGGGAATAAGGTGCCATTTGGGACTGTCAGTCATAGACACCAAACACAGTAATTGGCTTTTTTCCTTAAGTTGATTCACTTCACTTCAGGCAGCCCCGCAGTGTTTGAAGTAGTATAGCTCCACTCAAATGACAGAGAGCAAAGAGAAAAGGTGCCATCCCATATAGCATCCTATAGTCCCTATTTAAAGCACTACTTTTGACCAGGACCCATGCAGTTGTGGTTGAAGGTCACAGGGTGCCAGTTGGAACTGAACCAATCCTCTCAAGCCATTGTTAGCTCAATACTGAAGCTTCAGCTTAATCAATTTAAGTAGTACCTTTAATCTTTACCGCTCGTTGCAGTGTTTAACCATAGCAATGTGTAAGTTTCACATCATGGCAACCATGAATATCACCAGGACCTTTACTGTGTAAGGTTTCGGACGGTACCAAACATGGATAAAATGGATATGCCAAAACACTTTTAATTAACTGTCTACAGAACCAATTGAATAATAACAAAAGTAAAAACTGTACATTAAATCAAATACTCCTGAAGTATGTTCTTATTCACTACTAATTGAGGTAGTTGTAGGCAGGCCTGGTTAGTAATCAGTAGCAACTGCATGGTCATTCTGTACAGCTCTTCACACAGCACGGAGGGAGCAAATCATTTGAGGGTACCTGACACCTTCCATATTCCATTTGGTCAGACTAAGGACAATCCCTGATCTTAATCACCACTTCGAAACCACCAGCTGTGAAAAGCCAGCCTTCCTAGGTTGAATCCCAAGTAGCACCCTAACTCCTACTTAGTACACTTCTTTCGACCATGGTTCATGAGGCTCAGGTGAAAAGTCATGCACTACATGGAAAATAGTGTGTTATTTGGGATTCCGACCTCTCGTTCCGTCTCAAAGCGTCAAACACTGCACATTGCTCCAGAGGTGAAACAAACAGAAACCCTGCCTACTGTATGAAAGTAAACCACTAACCCCTGTGGAGTTGCCTGATGAATGCTGAATAGCCTGGCGCTGAGCTACATCAACCTCTCAGAAAAATAAAAACACAGAATATTATACCACAGCAATTAAATGGCAATCACGAAGCAGAAAACAATTAATAATTAATCATTGCTACACGTCTGTGTAATGCTTGCCACTTTTAAATGTACACACAGTTCAATGTATTTCTAATAAGCGCAACGAGGAGGCATGGGTGAAACATAATTATGAATGTACGGTTGTGGGGGAAGCGAGTCCCATATTCATTGTTGGATGAGGTGAGATAATGTCCAGTCAGATGGTGCCGAGGCAGGTTTTACTCACATATTAAGTAAGGGTTGAAGTAGTGAGTTGGGCTAGTTGTTGGGAAGAGATGCTGTCTCTAACCACTGTCTACAGGACACTTGAAACATCTATATTAAAGAGGCCTTCTCATTCCACACACTGTTAACTCTCTCCCCTTATTCTTCTGACCTCAAATGAATTGAACACCGAAAATTTATTGTGTTCTCATGGATCAATTCTTGGACCTCAATTCTTTCCAGTTAAAACAATTGATGTTGTTCAAATGTATGTTAATGATCCATGTCCTGTTCTATGTTATTTACAGCTTCTAGGAGGGGAGTTGAGGTTAATGTACCGCTGTGGGAACACAGACCCCGGGTCCCTGGGTTTCCACAAGGCCCCAGAGGTGTCCGACAACCAGTGGCACCACATCCTCCTGGAGGTCAACGGCACCGTCCTTCGACTCACCCTGGACAATGTCCACTCATCTCGGGTTGTCCTCTCCGATGCCTGTCATCTGATGCTGCCCCATGGCGCTGTGTTTCTAGCTGGGCTCCCTGGACCTGGTTCCTCCACCATAGCCACCACAGAGAGCCCGACCCAGGGACAAGGCTTGGTGGGCTGTCTGGAGGACATGGAGCTGAACGGGCGTCCGATCAGGACGGTAGAGGACAAAGAATGGACCGGACCAGAGATGAGGAGGGTGTTTGGGGTTTACAAATGCTGCGTCAGCAGCCGAATGTGGGACAGCTGTGCTAGTAACCCTTGTCAAAATGGTGCCACTTGTGAGGTGGAATCAAATGGAGGTGAGAGTCCTCGTAGAGCCAACGTGACACATGATGCCGGGTTGTTGTTAAGATTAGCATGACTGGGGACTTCTATGTCATGGAATGGTTAAGAAGGTATATATTATTGAGTATGTATAGTATTGTGGTAAAGCTGTGTAAAGGCAAAGTGGAGACTGGGCCGTCGATGTTCAGAGAATGAAAATCCAACATTTCATCATCTACCACTCCTTAATCAAGTTTGGCTTGTGTTGTCGGTTTTTCATTCTAAAAAGCACATTAAGTACCAGATAACGCTGTGCTGATTATCATGAGGCGCCTGTAATCAAGCAATTAAAGCAGATTAGAGTCGACAAAATGTTTAGAAATTTCATTGTCAGATTTCATGGCTCTGGAAGCAAAAGCCAGTTTCTAAAACAGTCTCTGTTTTAGTGAGCCTATAAAGTATAAAGTTAAACCGCAGGCTGGGAATAATATGCTGTGAATTGTGAACGACACATTGCAACAAAGACTACTGATAAGCAGAGCATATTAATGGTGTCTATTGGTAATTGTTCTGGGTTGTTTTTCCATCTGCCAAGGTTCAATTATGAATAATTCCATATTAAACCAGAGCAAATCAATATAATAATTGAATCAATATAATAACTGTTTTGGGGATGTATGGTTGATGAATATTATATGACATTTGGCCTACCTATTTATAAATTCCAGGGCACCTTTAAAACTTCACCACTAGCAAAGTAGTGTTTTCATTTATCACTCCAGTGTAAAGTTTAGGCTATCAGGGAATAAAAAAATGTGGGGTTTAATATTATGAAAATTTGGTCTGGTTTCTTAATAATATGTATCAACCTGAAATAGTGAATGGAATGTCATATAAAAATTGGCATCTGAAGATGAAGGTGAAATATGTGTTTCTATTGCAATGTAGTTAAACTTGATTGCTTCCAGGTCATTGCTGTAAATGATTTTGCAACTTTAATCCTCAAAGTGTGATATCTTTCTTTCTTGACGGTTTGTTTACCCTCCAGGGTTCCGCTGCCAGTGTCCGGAGTTCTTTCATGGCACCCACTGTGAGCTATCCGACAATGCCTGTGCGTCTGGGCCCTGTACTGAGGATGAGCACTGCACGCCAACAGCTCAAGGTTACATCTGCGACTGCCCACAGACACTGGCTAATATCAGGTATGTTTCTTCTTATAGCTTTTTCAACTAAAAATATCCAGGAAAAAATTTAATTTACAAGGAAATTACGAATTTGCATGTAACTCATCTTTTTTAAATGAAAACAGTATCACTGTAGATTTTGTCTGGGTTAGTAATGGAAAATGTTCCACTTGTGCAAGTTAAAGCGGATCAAGGGCTGGTGAAGGCTGACCTTGTGAATGCATATGAAAGTGCACTGATGATGTACGTCTTTATGGTTTCCAGTCACATACACTGTGCTTCTGATTGCATGTTCTCTAAACAGCCAAGGTGTACGTGACACTGCATTTTTTTAACATAATGTACTTTTTCCTGTTTTAGTTGTCCGGGAGAGTCGTGTACCATCTCTGGAGGCATCGTCCAATGTGTTAAACGGCCGGTAATTCACAATGCTAAACTACATTACCCACAATGCTTTATGTAACATATCTGTTTTAATATGACTGGGGTTAAGTTGCCCATAAACAATGATCTTGGATGTTTTGCAGTTCCCATAGTACTATTAGCATGGTGTTCATGGCTGATCCTACATGTTTAAAGAGGAAAAAACCCCTCTGGAATAAAGTATCCTCATGTTGTCCTATGTCTTCCTCCATGCAGAATCCTTATAATCCTTATAAATACTACATGGAGATTGTGGAAATCTGTGCCGGCTTCCTGGGTATCGGGTTCCTAGTGGGCATCTTTGTCTGTGTCCGCAAACGCTACATCCAAAAGAAGAAGAAGCCAGCTTGTGTCCAGGACTCCAATGGATATTTCCATACCAATCTGGCCAAATCCACGAAGGCTAACTCTCCGGACGTCAGCCCTATTGAGATGCGTACCCTAATGTGTTCTGGTAATGACCTGGACAACAGTCCCTTCAGATCCCTAAGGCCTCACAGCCACATAGACCTGGGGCTGGGCTCCCAAGTGAGCCTGAAAACTGGGAGCCAGAAGACCCATGGACCAGTGGTATGCAGCGTGGCCCCCAACCTACCACCTCCACCCACCTCCAGTTCAGACAACGAGTCCATCAGGAAACATCGTTGGGATCAGGACTACGAAGGTGAGTTCATAGACATCACTGTGTAAAATGTCTTTCCCTTCAATTCTGCATGGAGGAAGCCAATATATAAACAACTGTATTATATTCAACTTCATTGTCAAAACAAAGCAATTTTTTTGGCTAACCCAGACTTGCAAAAAAGTACATTAGCAAAGGTGCAGATATTAGTGCAGAATAAATATATATTATTATGTAAACAGTAATACTATGACAAAATATACATGTTTATCTGGAGTATATGAACAGTATACTGTATGTACAGTAATAGTTAAGTTAATATATATATATAGTGAATGAGCATCTAGTGCAGATGATGACCAACAGCTCTTTCCCCTCTGGAAAAATAATCTTTATGCTCTTGAGCAAGGCTCTTAACCATAGAAGTTTTAGGATAGTAGCCACTGATACATTACCATGCACTGTAAAAACAATCCGTAAAAAAACAGTAAAAAGTACCGGTAATTTGCTGCCAGTACGTTTTCTATTATTTCCTTCAAGACAATAACAGAAAATAATTTTTATACACAGTAGATGTCCGTTAAAAGTAATATCAGATCTGTGTGTTAATGGACATTTACTGTGTTCACAAAGTATTTTCTGTTTTTGTCTCAGAGGAAATGTTGGTAAAATAATAGAAGAAGTACTGGCAGCAAACTACCAGTACTTTTGACTGTTTTTTCACAGATGTTTTTTACAGTGTGTGTGTGACACATGAGGTGGTTATTAACAGTCCAGTCATGCAGTCAAGGTTTTCACTGCAGAGCATCGCTTTCACTGTGTGGAATTTGAACAGGTTTTCATCACCCAGAAGTTACAATATCGTAATGAGTTTTCAGATCTTTGTAACAGGCAGGAACAGTGGAGTGAAGATTCATCCTAAAGTCAAGGAAATGATACGGATGAATGATAAGAACAGTCTTGCTTTTTCTCTTTCCCCTTGCAGTGTATCCTGCTGACCCCGACTACTATGGTCGACCCATTTCTCAGGCCCAGGAACGTCCCCAGGTACAGGCATTTCCTCAGTTTGACATCGTGGAGGACACGTACAGCTCTGTGGCTGCATCCACAGACTCCCGTAGGAACTCCCGCTTCGGCGGTTTTCCATTTCCCCTGGAGCGCACTGACCGCCGCGCTCCCTTACCTCCCTGCTACAGTAACCAGAACCTGGATGACTTCCTGGGGCCTGACGGTCTGCCCTTACCCAGTTCCCAGTGCCCCAACGAGTACACTGCCATCAGCTACTACCCAACGCAACAAGCCCGCAGTGTGGACAATGTGTCGTCGGGCTACCGTCGCCTCAGCATGCGCCTCAGCGTCGCCATGCCGTCCTATTCTGAAAGCACTGCCCCGCCCCCTCCACCCGTACCCCAGCAGGCTGGGCGCATGGGACGGAACTCTTGCAGCTACAATGGTTCCGACATGGTGGAGAGTGACTATGGTAGCTGTGAGGAGGTAATGTTCTAGAATGTTTTAGAGGGTTCCGTTTTAGAACCAAGCACAAAACCTAAAAGGTGAAATACAATCGCAGTACATCCTGCGTATAAATGGACTCTCAGGGCGACTTCTCCAAAATTGTTTTTAACATTCTATGGGGTAGTGAATAAAAAACCTTTGCTCTGATCGCCGGTCGTGATGAAAACAATTGAAGCTTGTTATTCTTTTACTGCTTCGTTTACACAAATGTTGGGTTGTTTTGCAACTTGGAGTTTACCTCCATTTATTGTCTCCACTACAGCACTCATGAGATGAGGTGTGAGGCAATTTATAAAGTCAATATAAAGTAAATTCTTTGAAGGTCTTCATAGAATGTGATTCCTCACGAGGTGTTAAGAAAATTGTATGGAGTGAATTCTTAGAATAGGTTTCATAGGCATTCGTACAGTACATTCAATACTCACTAAAAGTATCTGTCAGCTTTTTTTGCTCAGAGCTGACCAGTATAAAAGGACATCTAACCTGAAACCATCACCATGTACAGCACAAAGATGTGCTATATTCAATGGAACAGCAATACCCTAGCTGATCGAGGAAAAGAGTGTAGCTTTGTATGAAAACCAATTTCTATAAACATGAGTATGCCTAAAATCAAGTTCACGCAACACAAAGACGACCTGTTATGTGTGCTTGGTAATGCAGAAACATCAAACACCATTACTTACAGAACAAGACTGGCCATCTACAAAGAAACTGGCTTTGTATAAAAAAACATTTCTATTATAAACACCTAGATGTCGTACAGAAACTACATTTCAAAGAATATTACAACAATAAAATAAACATGAAATTACAGACAATAATAAATCATATGCATCCAATAACCATTTAGTAAAGTATATATGTAGTTATATAATATGCACCACAAATGGCATTCTATCCTCTATCTAATGCAATAGGCCCTGGTCAAAGTTAGGGCACTACAAAGGAAATATGGTGCTATTTAAGACAGTTATTTGTGATGAATTGTGAATTGGGCAGGATCCTCAATTTAAACAGAGGGCCTAAATGAATGGATACTATATATATATAATAAAAATACATTATAAAAATGTTTCCAGTCAAAATATATAACTTTAGTTCTAATAATGTTGGCAAACGTGTCTGTATATAGTGCATAATGTCCAAGTATTCAGACTGTGATCTCCAAACATTTCTGGGAATTGCAATGGTTGGTGGTATTTGGTTGTAAACAGTATTTTATATCTGAACACATTTGTGTGGGTTCCAACATGACTGCATAGTGGTGTGTATATGCACATGTGTATATATAGCCAAACATTCCAAATGCAAATGCAGCCCTTTTATTAGGCTTAACAATGCAGGCCTGTTAAGATACTGTTTTGTTAATATTGATCTGTTGTAAAAACACCTGTTGTATACATTTGGCATTGTACTGAATGAGTGGTCGAAATCATGCATTATACTGCTTAGTTTTACAGGTTAAGTATTTTTGATTTTACTGTTCAGCAATAATATGGTGGTGTGAAATTATGCAAAAGAAAACAACCACAACATTTTGATTTAAATTTTTTAAGGGTGTACTGTGGAGAAGAATACTGCAGTTTTTATTCATCCAAGTTCAACTGAAAATCCAGTGTCAACATTCAGTCATTTTAAATAGACCAGTGAATGAGCAACCAGATAAAAGTCAGAGTTTGCAATGTATTAACATAGTTGTGACATGTTTCTACTATTAAAGTGGCTGTTTATATTACTACAAATACAAAACTTAACAAATTCCAACATTTTGAATAGTAATAACATGGATTTGAATCAACTGAACCACATTGATAAGTTTGTTTCTGCCAATGCCTACAAGTGTAGTTTGTGGCTTGTGTGGATGTAGACTGAATGTTTACTAGTGGTTGTTGCTATATTGTAGTGGTTAGTTTAGATGTATACTGTAACAATACTGAAGCAAAATGTTGGTCGGTTTCCCAGAGCAGATCAAGTACTTATAAGCCCATGAGTGGACTTCATCTGTGTTCAGAAAAACATCTCTACAATTGCAGCTCTTACAGTATAAGTGTAAAACATATTTTCCTTCTTTGTCACTTGCAAAGTTTATAGTATGATTCCCCAATGTCTTATGTGCTTCGTATGTACGTGCTTTTCCAGTGAGTTCACATGAATGTATTTTTGTGGTTTTACATTAGTGTCAATGTGGGTTGTAATAACCTCATGTTTTTAATTTGTTTCTCTGTGAGCTCTGTGAGCTAAAGGCTATATTCATTATTTCATTTTTTTCAATTCTGTAAAGATACAATGAATAAAATATTATATTATTAATAACATGTGCTTACAGGATGAATTTGACTCTTAATTAATAACTCTCCAGTGGTTCTTAAATGTCAAAAACCCATTTAATTTATTGCAAAACCTTAAATTTAGCCTACATGTAATACCATAACCTACCACAAGGAACAATCGACTCAGACTAACATTTCTTCATTATACCAACATAATAATGTTCAACAATACATTGTCCTATTAGTTGAATAATGATCTACTTTTCCTAAAAAAAAAAATAGTGAAACATACTGTGGTCTGAACGTATATTGGTGTTATTTGGCAATGCTCAGTTCAATGTGTAGTTTTAAAGACCACATGATTTGACCTCTAATGGACAGTACTTTTCATAAGAATTTAAAAAATATGTTGGTGAAATATCAATACATAATTAAGAAAATAAATAACATGAACACAATGCTAGCATAACCCTTGTTTTTCCCCTGCCTGAATCATCACATGGGAAACACCAATAATTGACACAACTCAGGATATTGGACCCGAAAATGCGGACACAGAGGCAGATTTATTCCAGTAATGAAATGTTTTAATAATAGGAAGGAATAAGCAGTATCGCAGTCAGTGGGCAATCTAGGTTGGCAACAGGTTACTCCAGTAGAGGTACAGAGGAACAGGCAGGCTCATGGTCGGGTGAAAAAAGGCAGGAGTCGATACCGAGGAAAACAGAACAAAAGCACGGGTAACGTGGTGGAATGGTGGAATTCGCACTTCTCTGCCTTTACATATAGCCGATTCTCCAACAGCCGTTGGAGGACCTGTCGAACGTGGCCTGTGTATTCTTGGACAGAGTGGTAGAATATCAGGATGTCATCCAGGTACACAAAAACGTATTCATTCAACATGTCCCGGAGGACATCGTTGACCAGGGCCTGAAAGACGGCGGGGGCGTTGGTCAGACCAAAAGTCATCAGCAGGTACTCATAATGACCGCTGGCCATGTTGAATGCCATCTTCCACTCATCCCCCTCCCGTATCCGGACCAGATGGTAGGCATTGCGGAGATCCAGCTTCGTGAAGATTGTAACACCCTGGAGCAGTTCAAAGGCTGAGGAAAGGAGCGGAAGGGATAGCGGTTCTTCACTGTAATGTCATTAAGCCCTCTATAGTCGATGCAAGGACGCAGTGTCTTGTCATTTTTGGCCACGAAGAAAAACCCTGCCCCAGCAGGAGAGGAAGATTGGCAAATGATCTTAGCCCTGAGAGACGATTCGACATAGTCCTCCCTGGCCTTGGTCTCGGGACCGGACAGCGAATAAAGATGCCAACGGGGGGACGCTGTTCCAGGGTGGAGCTCAATAGCACAGTCATAAGGCCGATGGGGTGGCAGGGAGGTGGCATGAGCCTTGTTGAAGACCTCTTTCAAATCCCGGTATGGTACAGGCACAGCATCCAGATCAACATTGCAGGAATTTGGAGGAACATAGCTAGTCAGGGCATGAGGAGCAGACTTCAAACAATTGGCAAGGCAAAAGGGACTCCATCCTACAATGGAACCCGTCGACCAGTCGATATGAGGATTGTGCTTGACCAGCCAAGAGAGGCCTAATACCACAGGGATAGGGGAAAACTCAATGGTAGAAACTGTATATCTTCAGTGTCACTTTCTGATAAAACCAGGGAAACAGGAACAGAAACACGAGAAACCCGTCACACAGAATGTCCATCCAAGGCAGTGGCCTTAACAGAGGTCTGACAATCATTCCATGTGGGTGGAGATTAGAAGCATACCAATATTATGTGTTTCCATTTGTCAACCAGTTTTGGTTCTCTCTCTTTTCCAGGTGCTAGATTAACGTTTAGAAAGCTCAGGGTAAATTAACAAACAGTCTATATCACTATTCTATTCCTGAAAGGGTGCAAGTTACACTTTTATTTTATTAATCTTAATTGAAACAAAAAACAACAGTATTTTAGTTTTATGACGTCTGCAAGTCACTGATAAAAACAAGCCAAGCTTCAGCAAGTTGCGGTTGCCCAGGACCATGAATAACTAATGTACCCTTAAAGATGAACAGAACTGGAATTTTATGTAAAGGTGATATAATAGCCTTTTTTTTTTCTTCTCATTGGTACAATGATTAAAATGGCTAAATTTGTTAAAAGGGATGAAATGGTATGTTGAAAGTGTTGTTTTTGTTACATGGGTGTCACCATTTTGGATTTCAACAATCGGCTACGTCACTGGTATGGTAAGCTACTCAGCCATAGCAGGTAATGAGTCTGAGGCTAACTGACATGACTGAGGAAACAGGCCTATGGGGGGTTTATACTGTATTGCCCCTGGCTGCAGTAATGAATGGTATAGGGCTAAGGCAGCTGGGGTTAAAATAAATGTCCACAGGCTACCTTTGACAAGGAAACCAGCCCCTCAATTCATGGCTAGCTTCCTTAAAACTGGCTAGCCCTCTGACAGCCCCTGAATTTCATGTCTGTAGCAAGCATCTTTAACGACAGACAATTTAGAGAGCTGTACTTTCAACACAACAGTGTCACTGGTGAGGGTTAAGTCCAACAGAATGAAACCTGAGGACATTTCATCATTGTTTGACTTTTCAGGCTACATTACAGGGCAGTCAGATAGACCAAGGGAAAGTAACACCGCCGTCACTATCTGCCGCAGGGAAAGGATGCTGAAACGCTCAAGTCAGGCAGAGGACAGTTTAGCTGTTATCCAGCAATGCAAGCAAGTCTACTAAGCAAAGGGCTGGATGTAACATTGTTGTCACATACACAGAACACGTACATATTCACATACACACACAAATAATGCCTAACATGTAGGCTTTATAGCGTTTAACAAAACTGAAACTGACACTGGACATTAATTGAAATTGAGTCACGAAACCAAGCTAGATACAGTACCAAATGATCCAACCTAGGGGAAAGGGCTATCAGCTAAACACGTTAGAAGCACTCATTTCAAACTATACAATCTAGCACTCCGACCATAGACTGTATAAATTAAGCATGACTGACAATATCACAGATCGATAATAATGCGTTTACTAGCTGCTATCTAAACCACTGTGGGTCTGTAAACAGAATCCATTGTCCCTTTCTACTCACCCTGAAGCTAGCTGCTGTTCAACATCCCAGGGCAGATTGTTGATGCAGAGAGAGTTCAACTCGCAGAAAAAGCTGCTAGTTCCATAGTAAGAGGTATCTGTGCAATATCCATCCGTGCAATATCCATCAACATCCACAAAGAAAAAGTCTGCCAACTCTGAACTAGCCTAAAGTAAACAGCAAAACTCACGAATCCTCCGTTTGCCCCCTTGTCATTTTGTGAGTGATGTTTCTTACCATACTTTAGGTAGTTTTCTTTAGCATGGCAGGGTTGTAAACTGCTGTTCCTAGGAGGTGTAGTCAGCCTTGTGGGCCAAGCCTGTGTGTACTCCATTCTGGTAACAGTTTTGGATTTTGCTGGGGGTTTCAAGTAGGGCGACTCTGGTTCTGAGAACACCTGGTATCTGTTGCCCAGCTGAAGTTTTTCTTTGGTGGTTGGTGAGCAATGTTTTTTTAACTGTTTTCACTTTTTCCTCTGTACGGCCGTCCATGCCTCTGTGCATGTTGGGGTAGAAGTCGTCATATGCTTGGGGATGGCGCCTTCGTGATCCCGCTTCGTAATGGCGCCTTCGAGTCAGCACCTCAGCGTAGGTGTTGCAGCCATTCCCTGGGATGGTAGCGTCTGAACCTGCCACCTGGGATGACGGTATCAGGAAAGAGTCCAAATATTGTTCATCATCCTTTATTTGGTGAAGGGTGGAAACCCTGCTTTCTAGTTCAGCCACTCTTATTGTTAGGCGACAGCACTCTGCACATACAGTACAGCTGGAGTCCACGTTGGTTTGTTCTAATTCAAAAAATTGTTCCCCAAAATAGCTTCAGAAGTCTTTCCATATAGATATATAAAAATAGCAGAGAACAAGTTTAAAAAGAGTCTAAAAAAGTCTAATAAAGAAAAAGCAGAGCAGATTGCAAAGCAGAGCGGAGCAAAGCAGAGTGTGGGCAAAGCGAGGACACGTCCTTCTCTCTCAAGTGTCACCCGATACAAATCCCCTGTATGGGAGCATTTTGGCTTCCCTCTTAAATATAATGATGAAGGAAAGAGGTTGGTGGATAAAACCATGACAGTGTGTAGGCTCTGTGGCACAAGAACCATTTTATTATATGACAGTGGAAACACATTGAGCATGGCCACACATTTGAAGCAACATCTCCCCAGTGTTTCACTGACAGGAGTGAAAACGAAAGCTGAAAAACAACCGCTTATCACAGTGGCATTTAAGCAATTAATCAGATCGGGCTAAAGCCATCACAAACGCTATCGGTGTGTTTATAGGTGCAGACATGAGGCCATATTCAGTTGTGCAAAAGGAGGAATTTAAACACATGCTGAAATTGTTTGAGCCACGTTACGACCAGGTGTACATAATGAGGTAGCCGGTGTACACCTGAATGGTTTCATCTCCCTGCAAATGCCATTATCTAGGTGCACAACTGTGTATTGTAGAAAAAATAATATTTTCCCACTGGAAATGTTACCTAGGGGACAGATAGGAATGTTAAGGGTAGAGAGAACCAGTGACCTTGTTGGTGAAATAATATCTATAAATCAGACTCCCTATTAGTGTATGTGTGCAATGTCATAAGGGCCCATAATATGTCTGGATCTATTGGACACATAGTAGATAGCAACTGTAAAATCACAGGTCAAGTAATGGGTTGCCATGTGTTCTTGATTTCCCAAATGGCCAGTTGAAATAACGTCCGCCTTGGCCACCGTGCTGCAGCTCAGTTTCAGGGTCTTGGCAATCTTCTTATAGCCTATACCATCTTTATGTAGTGCGAGACTATGTTTTTCCCCAGATCCTCAGAAAGTTCCTTGCCATGAGGTGCCAGTATGACGGAGTGTGAGAGCGATAACACCGAATTTAACACACCTGCTCCCCATTCACACAATTTTCACTTAGGAGTGTACTCACTTTTCTTGCCAGCGGTTTAAACCTAAATGGTTATGTGTTGAGATATTTTGAGGGGACAGTTGAGATATTTTGAGGGGACACTATTATACAAGCTGTAGACTCACTACTTTACATTGTAGTAAGTTGTAATTTCTTCAGTGTTGTCACATGAAAAGTTATAATCAAATATTTACAAAAATGTGAGGGGTGTACTCACTTTTGTGAGATACCGTAAATATATGTACATACCATACATCCCTGTTCTCTAGCACTTTTGAGTTTGAAAGGGTACAATAACAATGAGGTTGAATTGCAGACTGTCAGCTATAATTTGAGCATACATATCGGATGAACCGTTCAAAAATGATAGCACCTTTAGTACATGGTCCCCCCATTTTCGGGCACCAAAATGCCCATGGTACAAAACTGGTACAACAACAATATACTGTTTTACAACAATATATTTTTTTAAACAAGTCGTGTGAGTGTGTCTCCCTTGACCAGTCAGGCCATACATGTGTTTCGTTACTCACATTATTGTTGACAAACAAGTCAACATCCAAATGCCGCACGCATTTCTTACTATATTTCTATACAATTTTGAAATCCCAGCTTTTTTTACTTCCTGTCTGTAATGTGTGTAGTAAAAAAGGCGACCGCCTAAAAAACATGACCGATTTTGAGTGGCCATAGCTCCGGCTGTGGCTAACCGACAGGGATGAGCCATCCCACTCATTATTTTCGATCTTTCTTTTTTTAACGATACCTAGCATTTACGGAAGATAATCCCGCTTGATACTCTAGAACATTGGGAGACTGTGAAGGGTTTTAATTAATGTTAGTTTGAAGCTCATGAATCGTACCTGATGTTTCTTGTTGTACTTGGACCTCTGTTGAAGTGTCTGGCTCTGGCACATGCATTCTTTTAGTACCTTTCTGAAGCCAGGCTAACATAACAACTTAAAAAGACACACTTCTTTTTAGTTTCTATGTTTTTAGCAGTGAAATATCAGTTATGGTCAGGCGGCAGCCACAGGCATCAGACAGCTTTTCCGAACTAGTGTCTGTGGAGAAACGAACTTCTGATAGGGTGTGCCAACTGCTTGCCTTTACGTGATTTGTCAAGAGATCTGAACTACAGTGCCCTCTGTGTTGTGTAGTTTATGTAACGTTAGGGTCATTACCAATCTCTCTGACACTGACGCTTTCTCTGTCAGCGGTTGTGTACCAGCTATGCGAGAAGTAGCGGTACACAAGAAAAAGTGCAGGTATGCTTAAGAGTAAAATGTAGAAGTGCGGGTACTGTGTACCGGTGAGTACTGCCCCACAATGAGCACTGGGTTCATCATTAACAAGATAAAACTACTGGTGAACTAAATTATGCCAAAAGACCTGGTAGACTGAGGAAGACCATTGTTGTGGATGACCGGAGAATACTCTCTATGGTAAAGAAAACCCCCCTGAAAACTGCTCAACAGATCAAAACACTCCTGGATGCAGGTGTAGATGTGTCAAAGTCTACAATAGGTAGAAGACTACACCAGCAGGACTACAGAGGGTAAACTACAAGATGCAAACCTCTGATAAGCATGAAGAACAGAAAGGAGAGATTTTGCTAAAAAGAACCTGAAAGAGACCCAACCTTTTTGGAATAAAGTATTATGTTTAGATAAGACAAAGATTAACATGTACCAGAGTGGTGGAAAATGGAAAGTGTGGGGAAAAAAAGGTGTATCTCGATTTATATCAACACGTTTACTCCATTTATAGTTTTGAAATTGGGGGAAGACGTACACAGCAAATTCTTTAGTGTTGAATTAACACTGTCAATGTGGACTCAGGCACCACAACTAGTGTTGACCCATAACACTGTGTAGTGGTAAAGTATATTTTTAACACTATGGGCCCTATCTTACACCCGGCGCAATTGACTTTTTACACAAACGCATGTATCATTCCTATCTTGCACCCGACGCATATGGGACTTTTCCCTCCACAGACGCGCGTCGGGTAAATTAGGGAATGTATTTGCGTTTGTTGGGCGGTTCAGCGTAAAGAAGAGGCGTGTTCCGGCGCAAACATTCCCTGGTGCTATCTTGCAGTTGCTGAAAACAATTCCGCCACTGACCAGGAAAAACCTGGTTAAAAGTCAGTGGCGTGTTATTCATATGCTATTTTAAGGTCGCATGCTTCATCATAATGTAATCTACACAAATGCAGCAGTTCTTTATTATTGCAATACATAATTAGAAGGACAAATATTACCACATGAGGGAAGTCATTGTGGTGTCCGAAAATGTGAAAAAAATAGGTTTACATAGTGTACACATTTACTCAAATTATTCAGAATGAATTATTTCCACTGATACATCAATCTCAAGGGAACCCATTCAATCAACATACAAGTCATTTGCAATGCTTATAGTAAAATCACCCATGTCTTAGCGAATTTCGACTCATTTATGGCAACTTTGCAATGAAGAATCCCTTCTTGGATGGGTGGCTGTGAAGGGGACAACGGCTATCCGTTAAAGACATGGTTAATTATGACACAATTTATGATGCCAGCAAGTGCGCGAAATGCTGTTTAATCGAAAACACACACAAACATGCAGTGTAGCCTAATTGAACGAACATTTGGCACACTGAAAATGCGCGTCAGGTGTTTGGATAGAACAGGTACACTACTAAAGTCGCAACATTCTTGGCTTTGTTGTGTTTTACGCAACATTTCCATGAATCATGGATGTGTTGATGACATTAATTAGAAAATATAAGAGGACTTCAGGAGACGTGATGTTGAAATGCATGTGCCGTTGCCACAACCCAAATGCCCAGAAATAGGCTACAGAACGGGAGATGAAAGCTTATTTGACAGAAGAGTAATTTTGGTCTAATGTTAGACTACATTGCAAAAATATTACCATGCATTCATAACCTCGTGATTTATTGAGAGTGAGTCCAAAACATCGGAAAGTAGGCTATGCTTGTGACATTTCTTTATTTACATTTTGTAAAAAGAAAAATCAATAGCAATCCGCCGTTATAATAGCAATCCGC
>JACXGM010002647.1:21152-45823 GCA_016801145.1 Umbra pygmaea | reverse complement strand
CGACTAGCGGTTTGAGCTCAAACAACGCTAAGAGAGAGCTACGAATGGTCCAGACCAACCTTACGAAAGTGTGACTTACAGAAGATATACTTAGCGTACGAACGTTTCGGGAACCGTGCCATTAGGTTAAGAGAGAGGTTAAGGAATAGGTTAAGAACTACTTAGCGATAAGAACGTTTTGGGGAACCGGGCCCAGAGCCCTATATCAACAGCTTCATATCCTCCAAGGCCATCTCCCACCAGCAAATAAGAAGGTTAGCAAGTCTTTCAGAATTTATACAATTTTATGCCATAATTTAACTGAAAGCAATGGTGAAAACTTTGGAAAGGAATTTTACACCAGTTTGTCAAACCAAATGTTGGCTCATGTGACTGTGAATGAGTCCTCACCTGAATTCCTAGTTTATTCAGTTTGAAATCCTATTGCTTTTACAGTAAGCCTATATTGAACAAACTGAAACATTAAAAAAAATTCAGTGCACTGTGACTGTTTCACTTTTGGTATCGTTTTAGTTTTTTACAGATCTCCAATCCAGGCAACCCTGTGAAGAGGAACCTGACACCATTCAGCGTTCCTGCAGTAGGCCTGCCTCTCTAAATGCCCCCAGGTCACATCCAACTGCAAATGGCATCTCCAATGCAGTCTTGGATAACCAGGAGTGGATTGTGCACTCAAGTCTCTGTGAAATCGCTTCTACTCTGGCCACAATCTCAGAAACACTCAAAGACATAAACACACATTTAAAACTATAACGAATGTGCACTGAAACCTGTGTCATTTCATGTGTTTAATTTGTCATATTTAAAGGACCAAACAAATAAAAAACAAGACATTACTTTTTGTCTGACTTCCACACCAAGTCGGTTGTCTGGTCCCAGCAATGGGTCAGGACACACATCCTGGTGTGGTGGCTGAAGTGGAACACACAACAGGCCACGATTTTTCAGTGTAAAGATGATCAAAAGCTAGAAAAATAAAATAAAAAAAATTATTGGAATTAGATTATTCTACAACATGTTCTCCATTTTTCAAACCTAAATAAAACAAGTAGTCCTACTCACCTTCTCTGGCTTGTAAAGCAGCTTACCACCTGCTGTGTCCAAACACATCCAGCGTCCCGTCAGAATACCGATGGTTTGCTCAATTGTGTGCGTGCTTGCCTCTGGTTATAAGAGGCCTCTTGGTGCGTCTGAGGGTTTGATAGTGGCGTCATTATCAAGGGCGCAAGGGCATACCCCCGATCTCCTAATGAAAAGTCATTAAAGAAGAAACCCACTTTTTTAAACCAAAAATTTTAATTTGAAATTATTTGGAGTGTGCCAGAAGCTGTGAGGCATGTCAAGGTGTTGTCAGACATTTTGTAACTGGGTGTTTTGTGGCACTGGCACAGTAAAGCCTTCTTTCTGGCAACACAACCATGCAGCTCATTTATTTTCAAGTATTGTCATATAGTGCTCCTTGAAACAACCACACCGTGTTTTCCAGAGCAGCCTGTATGTCTCCCGAGGTTACCTGTGGGTTTTTGTATCCTGAACAATTATTCTGTCAATTTGCTGTCCCCCCAAAATAACACACAATCAGTAAGTTCTAAGCCGCTGGTAACAAAAGTTGAGTTGTCCTGTAGCCACTCCTTTGTTATCTTGGCTGTGTGCTTAGGGTCATTGTCCTGTTGGAAGATGAACCTTCACCCCAGTGTGAGGTCCAGAGCGCTCTGTAGGTTTTCAGCAAGGATAAGTTTGTATATTGCTGCATTCATCTTTCCCTCAATCCTGACTAGTCTCCCAGTTTCTGCTGCTGAAAAACGTGCCCACAACATGATGCTGCCACCACCATGCTTCACTGTAGGGATGGTATTGGCCAGGTGATGAGCGGTGCCTGGTTTCCTCCAGACATGATGCTTGCCATTCAGGCCATAGAGTTCAATCTTTGTTTCATCAGGCCAGAGAATTTAGTTTCTTATGGTCTGAGAGTTCTTCAGGTGCCTTTTGGCAATCATTTTGACCATCGGGTTCTTGGTTACCTCCCTGACTAAGGCCCTTCTTTATTGATCGTTCAGTTTAGCTGGGCGGCCAGCTCTAGTAAGAGTCCTGGTGGTTCAAAAATTCTTCCATTTACAGATGGAGGCCACTGTCTCATTGGGACCTTCAATGCGCAGATATTTTTCGGTACCCTTCCCCGGATCTTTGCCTCGAAGCAATCCGGTCTCACAGGTCTACAGATGACCTCTTGGCTTGGTTTGTGCTCTGACATGCACTGTTAAATATGGGACCTTATATAAACAGGTGTGTGCCTTTCCAAATCCTCTCCATTTAACTGAATTTACCACAGGTGTTCTCTAATCAGATTGTGGAAATCATGTTCCAGTGTGATGGCAAAGGCTGTGAATACATGTGTACATGTGCTTTCTTCAATTTTCTTTTTAAGAAATTTGCTAAGATTTCAAACACACTTCATTCACATTGTCATTATGGGGTATTGTTTGTAGAATTTTGAGGGAAATAATTAATTTCATCAATTTCGTAATAAGGACATGGACATAACAAAATGTGGAAAAAGTGAAGCGCTGTGAATACTTTTCGAATGCACTGAATCAGTATGGTTTTCAAAAGGAGCCAATCAACTTTGTCATAATTAATTGCTTCATATGAGCACTACCCTTACATACCAGTCAGATTTATTTGCATGAACAATCATATTGTCAAAATCAATGCTGAAATTTCACAATTTCTGCTAGGGTATGCAAACGTATGAGCACAACTGTAACAGCTAATTTTTTATTCTTTCATAAAAGTAAAACATGAAGGTGCAATATAATAGAATTGGAGATACAGTGCCTATATTATTGTACCAATATGTTATTGTACCAATATTAAATAAAGTTCAAATGAAATATGAACAGGTTTTGCCAAATGTTTAATGTTCAAACTTCGCAGGCTTCATCGCTCGTGGAAGTGGTCTAATTTTAGATGCAACTTTATTGGAAAGTAGATTTAACTGTCTATTTTATGTGTTGTTCAAAGTCCAGTATGACGCCTAGGTTGCGTGCATGTGGGGATGGAGAGACAACAGTGCCATCAATAGTGAGATTGAAGGTGCCAGCTTTGGCTAGCGTAGATTTTGAACCTAACAGCAATAGGTCCGTTTTGTCACTGTTGACCTTGAGGAAGTTCTGTTGCATCCAGGTTGTTATTGTTGCCATGCAGGATTTAATATGGGACAGAGGAGTATTAGTGAGGGACTTGGTGCTAAGGTATATTTGAATGTCATCGGCATATTTATCAGCATTATAAACTTGTTCAGGTACCACCAGTCACTTCCCAGATCACACACCATGCTAATTGCCCCCCACCTGACATCAATTGTAGCGGGTTTGATTACTTCATAAGAAAACCAACTCTTCCAGGGTGAGTCCATTACTAGTAGTGCATGGCAATGCAAAGAATGCACCATTGTTGGAAAGGTGCTTTCAAAACAGCTCCGGGACAAAATTGTGGAAAGCATAAGTTAGGAGAAGAATACAAAATCTGGCGATCCTCTGCTAGACAGCTGAAGATGAGCAGATGGTTCACCTTCCAGCATGACAACGACCCTAAACACACTGCCAATAAATCTATGCAGTGGTTTAAGAAAGGTGAATGTCCATGAGTGGCCGAGTCAGAGCCCTGACCTAAATCCAATTGAAAAATTGTGGATGGACTAGAAGACAGCAGTCCATTGCCACTTGCCACAAAATTTTACTGAACTCGAACAATTCTGCTAAAAAGAATATTCCCAAGTCAAGGTGCGTAAAGCTAATAGAGACATCTAAACAATCCCAAATCACTTTTCCAACTCTGTTATTCATTTTGTTTTTGTTTCCAAACTGTTGCCTTTTTGACCTTACTTGAACATTGTATGTCAGAAGGTGTAAATAAAGCTGGAACAAAAAATAAATATTTTTTATGGGTTTTCATTTCAGGCTGTAAAAGTAAAAGTGACTATTACAAAGGGGTATGATGATGTTCTATATGTTAGCACAAAACAATTTGCATTTTCCAATGCTGTTCCCTCAAAATGTAATTACTGAGAAGTAGGCCTACAGTTGTTTGCACCATAATTACACCTGGTCCTGTAAAATTGCCTGATATTCCTTATATACGACTATGCGGAGCAGTCATCAGATCAGACTAACATTAGAAGGCTGATCATAATATTATGGATCCCCCACTTTGTTTAAAAGTTTGCAGCAGACTTGGGATGAAGGCATCTTTGTCCAAACCAAGGGCGGATTAACCATATGGGCAACTGGGCAAGTGCTCAGAGGCACTACAAATCTGAGGGGCACCAAGCAACCAATGTTTTATTTTAAGACGCCAACCAAGCACCCAAATCATGTTAACTAGTGCACTACACATCCCTCCACTGTATTGTACTGAATACATCTATTCAACTTGCACTCTCTAGATAAAGCCATGCTCTTCAGAAATCCATTCCATGGTTTATCCTTCACATTTTAATAGCCTTATTCTACATACACACTGTTCGAGAAAAATTTGCCTAATCCCATTAGATTTGCCCAAAGTGGCTCACCTTTGGGAGTGTTTGTGTGCTGGCTGACACAATGTTATGCTACCTGATTACAACGGAAGGTTGGTGAATGGACCAAAGTTATCTGATCGAACGAAGGACTTGTTACACCCACATGCATGGGGCAAAAATCTGACATCAACTTAATAAATCAAATGGACGAAGAAAGTTTTAAACGTTCCAATGTTGCCCCTGGCAACCGTTTCATTCCATTAGCCATAAAGTGTAAAAGAAAAGAGAAACTACCATTAAAATACTTGCATTTCATTGGCTTAAAAACATTATTTTCATGTAATTATAAATTCCACTAATAATACATTGATCCCTAAATTCGATGTGCCTGCAAGAGAAATGTAAATAGCTAAACCCATTTACTAATTGTTCTGAGTTACAAAGCCAAAGAATGCGTGTGTGTTGTGCACTACTGTATGAAAAATACATGGAATTTGCTGCTTTAACCAAATTTTGTTGGGCAAAACAACTTGCATTGTCCTAACTAGAGAAAGATAACAGAAAATATATTCACAATTTAGCATGAGGAAGGGCAGTGAACGAGCATTAATGTTCAATACTGTAGTGATGGAAAAAAAAAATTTACGTATTGGGATGGATCGCACAGCTGAAAGTGATTTGTTTCTAACCGTACCATTTTAACGAACAACAAGTTGGCTATTTCTAGGCATTTGATTGACAATCCATGTAGTTCGCTGCTAAAGTATATGTGCCCTGTATCTTCAAAGAAATTACAGCTAAATCTTAATGCAACCAGAGAGTCAGAAAAACAATACATTTTAAATAATTTATATAAATCAGAACCCTTGCGCCCTGGCTGTGCCTGCTAGCTACTATGCGTAGCTCATTGAGAGCTTACGCCCGGCTGGTACAACAGGTAAAAATAATAAGTCCGACGTAAAGGGCATTTTAGGTTGGACATACAGTTATGACCTATATATGTCAAGCTGGTGCAACCGGCCGCCCCCTGAACACCACTGTTTGCCCTCACCACACCTCGCAGTCGCACCATGCGTGTTTAGAAGCGTCACATTGAAAAGGGTCCGAACGGAAACAGTGTAGCGCAGCGTAGCGTTCCGGACGTTATTTATTCAAATACACCGGTATTGCGGTATATAAAAAATTTGTATCATAACAAAAATAAACACCGGTATTTGGTGTGAACCGGTATACCGCCCAGCACTAGTGTACATGACACAAAATGTTCTGCGCTGCCTGGAAGAATTGGAAGAAAAAATAAATGTATGTACATGGCGCGGGTCGTGTTAGGCATGACTTTACTGAGGTTAAGGTTAGGCACTGGAATGTCAATTGTCCTGTTAATGGAGAAGAAAACAACACTTCAATCTGGATTTGAACTTGTAAGCGCTGGGGTGAAAGTCTGCATTCTTACTCGTCCACCCTCTTACACCTGCCTATGCAAATATTTCAACAATGCTTTCAACAAATATCTGAACAAATTTGTCACACAGCAATGTTAGCAATTTTTCTAATTTTATCTGTAACTTACTGTAATTTCAACAGTATAATAATGTAATTACTACAGTAAATACAGTAGACTACTGTTCATTTCCGTAACTGCTAGAAATTATCATAGTTTTATCAATAACTTACATTAATTTCAATAGTATTATACTGTAATTTTTAAATAGGCCTACAGTAATTGTCACTACTTTAACTTGAACTATTTTTGTAAATTTATCAGTGACTTACTGTTAATTCTAAAGTATCATGTGGAATCACCACTATATCCCAGAATGCTGCGTTACAAGTTAATTTTTTGCTTTGCTGTAAGTTGTTTTGAAGTCACCAGACTAATTTACTAATTCATGTGATATTATAAAACATATTTAGTCATCTTTTTTTCTAACATTGTCCAATCTGTAAGATGTGTACTGTGATGGCACCCATTACTAAGATAGTTGTTCAAATTGACATACACGTTATGGCTAAAAGTATGTGGACACCCCTATTAAGCATTGAGTTCAGGTGTTTCAGCCACACCCATTGTTCACAGGTGCTTTCAATCAACCACCTAGCCATGAAATCTCCATAGACCAACACTGGCTTTACAATGGGCAGAGAAGCGTGGTGGCTGACAAAGGGATGGCCAACTCCATATTAAGGTCAATGGTTTTGGAATGGGATGTCCAATACACTCATCTGGGTTTGGTAGTCAGGTGTTCACATACTTTTGGCCATTTAGTATAGTGAGGGTTGAGGGTGAAAAATATATATTACAATTGTAGGGTATCTGTCAATTGCTATTACATAACAGATCCCAAACCTGCTCATTGTGACCTGGTATCGTCAGTGAGCCATATCTTCATTAATAAGTTATTAAAGAAAAAAAAGGTAAATTGTTTTCATAAAAAAGCATGATATGTTATTTACATGCATTGTATGAATTTATTTAGCAGTCACTTGACAAAAGCTTCAAAGCAGTAAGTTATTGAGTGCATCCACTATGGGTCTGTCACTAACTCATGATTGTGTAAACATTCATTTAAAAGGCATGCTGAGATATGAGAATAATATTAGAGTAAGGGACATGGTACATTAAAATCAACAACAGTTAGATTTATTGTACAGTAAAATAAATTACAATATCAACAGCTGGCAGTAAGTTACTATACATTGTTCAATAAATGTTTTACAGTGTACATACATACATACACACATACACACATACACAAATACACACATACCTACATACATACACACACGTACACACATACACACAAACAATAATACATACATACATACATACATACATACATACATACATACATACATACATACATACATACATACATACATACATACATACATACATACATACATACATACATACATACATACATACATACATACATACATACATACATACATAATTACGTTTTATTTAAGTTCATATATTTAAAAAATGTTAGCATTCATGTAAACAGTAAACCCACAGTATTCTTCCAAGTTGTGTGTATTTTACTTATTGTTTCTTTAAATGTGTAAGAAAGTCTAAAGACAGTGTTTTTGTTTTGTTTTCAACCAACACGAGGATGGGTAGATGGACAAAAAGATTAAGCCTATAGAAAACAACGTTGTGCAAGTTAAAACTAGGCCTTGCATGCGATGTTTAGTGTCATCTTGATTGCAAAAACGCTTTGCTAACATTTAGTTGCCTTCTAACTTTAAATGGCGCCAAATTGAGAATTACAGAGGACACTATTCAAAGAGCTGTCAAACTGCTGAGGTGGGATTAAACGGTTTTGCCTAGGGGCCCGAAAATTTACCATAATGAGATATGTACATCGTTCTTGTCATTGAGTTTGAACCATAGCCATAATAATTATAGGAATTATATTCGAATAATATTTTATTCGAATAACTATTTAAAAAGTTAAGTGTAAATGCACTTTGCATTCGAAATAAGTTTTGAATTGTCACAAAGTTTTTAATTCAATGAAGCCTAAGTGGGCTATGCATATTTGCAAAAAGTGTCGGCTCAAACATTAAATCTGGGATCTTTAGTTTCATGAACAGTTACCCGACCAGAACCCAGAATATAAACTTGTTTTCCTCCAACTTTTATATACAATGTAGGCCTATATGTTTCTTAAAAGCATGCTTACTACTAATATTTGGAGAGTTTTTGCAGTAACTCTGACAACGAACATTATATTTTTCCAGAATCTCTGTAATATTTTTAACCAAACGCATCCAGGTGGGTTTAATGCTTTTCACTGTTGCAATATTGATCCCACCTTAAAGTCATCGCTTTATAAATTCGTTAGTATGGTTTTAAGAACGTTTGCCAGTAGCATATTGTAGCCTACATCAAACAATTTTAGGAGCTTATAGTCTACTAAATGTTTGCCAATACGGACATTATTTTATAGGCTACCTAAGCGGTTTGAAAAATCATATAATTTAAAAATGTTGGATGGTAGTAACTATTCATTATTGGCATTCTTCACTGACTATTTTTTACGACAAAAAAAATGTAAGGAATGCCATATAGGCTATATTTAAATTATTTAATTTTTTGCAGGAATTACTCTTTCAAAATGTTATGTCAATCGACGCATACAAATGAAATGTTGTTTTATTAAGTCGTTTGAGTGAGTTAATATCAGTGAATTAATGTGTGCATTCAAAAACATTATGATAATGAACTTTCCCTAAGGCTGGAATGACATCAGGTGTTCGAGACCAATCAGAGCGCACGGATATGAAAAGCTGTGGGTTTGAGGCGCACCAGGTCTACATGCAAGAGTTGTCTTGAAAATATTGTCAGTTGCTAATGATGTAAAGAAGGCTTTCCTTTTATTTCGTTTTGACTTTTTTTCACATGACACTGGATATACATTTTCACAGTTTGGAATACTTTGTATTTTACAGGCATATTTACAGGCACTTAATGGTGGGTTCAGTTAATATTTTCCGCGATATCTGTCATTCCTCAATGCTTCTCCGTTTAGACCCACGGTTTTATGGACTTCTGTAGGCTCGTGGCTAATGATGTCTATGGGTTTCATGTCTGATAGTTTGAATAATACTGACCCTTCCAAATCGGCATTTTTTGAGTTTGGGCACGGGCACTCTGCGCACCAACAGCATTCCCAAGGACTCTCGCACATCTACCCCGTCAATGGCTTACATTCTGCTGGACACTCTCAACACGGCAGTCCCTTCTCCCCCAGTGCATCTTCCTATGGTCGTTCCCTGGGCTACACCTACCCCAGCGCGGTGAACACTCATCCACCGAGTGCGTACATATCCCACCAGCACCAAAATCACAACAGTTTAGCGCACTCCAAATTCGATCCAGGTACGTATAGTATTAAACAGTGTTGTGACTCATTAACACAGACTATCATTTGTGTCCATAAAATACTTTCTGGTCTAATCTGTAAAAGTCAGTGTGCAAAATGCGCTTATTAAAATGTGCAGGTGTTGGAACTATTTGTAGACCACTAGATTCATGTAAAAGTATTTCAATTGTTACACGGCTGCATATTATCAGGTGTAGGACTATGCCAATTAGCTACATCTGTTTACAAAAATAATGGCCTAAACTATGCGGGCTAAAATTTAGTAGCCACTTGGTCTACATTTAAACTGTATTTACAGACAGTACAGTAGGCCTAACTTTCGGATATCTAAAGTTTCTCAGTCATGTTCTATAATGATGGCGTCATTAATTATATTGACCATATAATTTTCAATTTTTTTTGTTTTTTTTGGTCAATAATTTAATTGACCATATAATTTTCAGGGGTTTTGTGGATTAACTAGCTGCTGCATGCCCAAAGCCTAAATAAGATTCTTAAAAAACGACACTAAACCTCAAAATCTATCGTTCGTTGTTTCTTCCAGTATTAGTCTATAAATTTTATCGAAACACCTTTAATATACGCCTAGTACTATGCGGTTGGTCTTTAATTACCATTTTATGACACAGTATGTGTCAGTAGGCTACACTTTTCAGACGTAGTCATCGGCTGTTCATTTCATGTCAATTTGTGACATTTTTAAAGCTATTCTAAATAATTGTAGACTGTGGGTTTTAAGATTAACGGTGTATGGACTATAGGTTTTGTTTATAGGCTACGATTCTGCAGCGAATAGTCTTAATAGGATTCATAACAACTTATATTTCATGAAGCTTTCATCTACCTGTTGTGCAAGAAGCCCTTGATATCTCACCCAGATAGGCCACAGGCCTTATGATGAGGTTTGTTGGTATTCTATTGGCAAAGATATGATTTTAAAATAATAATAATTTCAGCCTATTAACATTGGAGTCATTGGGATGTAAATATCTTCACCTGAGTCGTCAATGTTCGAGTTGCTATGGCAAACGTGTAGCCCATCAGTTTATGTTAATTAGAGGTTATTTATCTATTATGTATTCCTTCCAAGTCAAAAGGACGTTCAAACGTGATATCAGCTCTTCTTTAAATCGTATAGCCTAATATATTATAGCCTAATATATTTGACTATTATTTTGGCTAAATTATTTATGTTTACATTTCTGAATGTTTGAATTTATCTTCATGTAGCTACAGGTGGCTCTCGTGATTTATTTTTATTTTTGGTGTGTACTGATTTTATTTGTTACCTATAATTGTGTGTGTTTTCTTCTTTTATTATTTATGTAAAAGAAAATCTGCAAGCCGTCCAGGACTCCAGGTGTAGGAATGCAATGCAGCTCGAAATAAATTCTCATTTCTATTCATATGCAGACCATGACAAGTCTACAGTAATTGAGAATGGGGAGATTCGCTTGAACGGTAAAGGAAAGAAAATACGCAAACCTCGGACCATCTACTCCAGTCTTCAGCTACAGGCTCTTCACCAAAGGTTTCAGCAGACCCAATACCTGGCCTTACCAGAGCGCGCGGATTTGGCGGCAAAATTAGGGCTGACACAAACACAGGTGTGTTACATGCGCCTTAAAGTTAACATTTTATTACATTTATTTGATTTATGTACAAATAAGACTTGCAACAACAGACCAGAAAAAAACCATTGTTAGGTAAAACGTACTTGGCAATAAATATCTTACTGATCCTGATTCTGATTATACTTGACAAGTATCATATTTCACTAGTCCAATAACCTAATCATAATACATTTTAATTCATTTTTTATTTATAGATTCAATATATTTCTTCCTCATGATGTACTTTTAGACAAATCTATTAATTTGGCCTATCAAAATAATTTTATAATTAAGATAAAATGCAGAAATGATTAAACATGCAATATTGTCCACATTTAATATCAATTGGACCTATGAATGACATTCAATTTGATCTAAACAGAGTATTTAATGATTTCACATACCTAAACAAATCTTAGATGATTCTACCAAATTGTGAATTTCAGCACAAAACAAATTAGCATTTTTGATGGAAATTACATGTGTGTAACACTAACTCTTCCAGATGTTCAAGTTTGAATTTGACTGAGTCATAACAAACTTTTCTCTTATTTGAATGGCGATGCGAGCTTAAATAGATAACAGATCTGTGGGAATTATTGAGGCTTTCTCAAGACCAAATGAAAAGGCTAATTGGAGAGCTTTGTTAAGTAAAGCTCTTAATGCAGTTTAATTCTCTACATGTATTCAAAGTTTTATATTACCATTGTGGATTAAACCTTACTCTGATTTAAAGCAAACACAGCTCAGTAATATTGCATGTCAAAATTGGCTTAACAAAGTAAAAGAAAGACAACAGTGTTGGGTTAGGTACTCTTAGAATAAAGATACTGGTGTTGAATAAACAATTTGGGTTAGTCAAACCATTTACACAGAGAGTTCTATGTGGAAACCAAAAGGTTTCTACATTAAACCACATAGGGACAGCAGAAGGTACCCTATAGGTAACATTTTTCTACAGTATAGTGTGAACTTGGCTCATCAAGCATACAAGTATTTACTTTTGAAGAAGGAACCCTAGCTAGGCACTCAAACTACTAGTACAATAGAGTTAACTTAAAAATATATTTTTAAAATGAATATGCCTGGTATGGTAGATTTGCTGCTGCAAAATAAATTAACCCTTTTTCTATTTACAAAAGGGTAGTTGTTAAAATTTGGGTTGGTTGGCTGTCCCCATTGTGGAGACCATTATGGTTCCATGAAGAAACATATTTGGTTCCAAGTAGAACCCTATTTGGTTCCATTTACAGTAATGGTGCTCACTGGAATCAAATAGGACTCTTTAGGGAAATAGGGCCAGCTGGAGAGCCAATTTTAGGATGTAGATAGCACCTTTTTTCTAAGAATGTATACTTTCCTTTTGCCTGGTACCCCAATGGGTGCTGCATCCAATTAATGAGAAGACTGTGGGAAAACAAAACCCATACTCTTGTCTTTCAACACTTTGAGGGAGTGGAGTTGACTACAAATGTGTTCATGTTTATAGAGTTAGAAAATGTTCTATCATCATGAGTGGTTTTGTTCAAGGTGTCCTTAACACCTCTTTTTCCGGAATCATCATATAAGATTATAGAGAAATGTATTTATCAGGTCCTTGGTCACGTTTTGAAGAATGACAGTTTTGATAGAGTAATGTTGTTGTATAGGACTAGAGAAACATCTTTCGGGTTCTAAGAATTCACAAATCTGAAGAGATTAGTGAATCAAATATAAAACACATCTATGAGATATATCTGTTGATTAGTGAATCAAATATAAAACATATCTATGAGATATATCTGTTGATTAGTGAATCAAATATAAAACATATCTATGAGATATATCTGTTGATTAGTGAATCAAATATAAAACATATCTATGAGAGTAATCAGGGTCTGTTATTTAGTAGTTAATGACTTCCATAGTGTCAAACCAAATATGGACTACATTAGATTTCAGTTGATCTGAACATGAAACAATTTAAAAAAAATACTTTCAAAAACATTTTTGCTAGTGGTGCCTAAAGTTATCTGAAAATGTTTAATTTGTGAATTTGTGGCTTTTTTAAAGGCAACTGATTGTGTTAATTTTGCCCCATAGATGTGAAGGTTTGGAATTTGTCCAATTCCACCAAACTACTGCAAAATGCACCTAAATTAATTGCTCCTAAACACAGGAATATGTTATTGTTCTACAAAACTTTTTCCAAATACCTTTGATCTGAATGTCTGACTTCGTCTTTGTTTTCTGTCACCCATTTATCCTTTAACTAAGGCTGTAATCATTCTAGATCTTCCAGTTTTGATGGATAGCAATATAATTCAGCTGAATTGGGTGATTAAACATAACCAGATAGATTATCCACATTAGCCCTTTACATTTTTTTTAATTAATTAATGTCAAGTGAAATCTAGGATGAAATAGAAGGTATGTTAATGTGTCCTTTTATCTTTTAAAATAACGCATAATGTTTGGTTACAATATCTCACCAAGCACATCTGTGAAATTATTCTTCAAGCCTGCTCAACATTGTTCCGGCTGAACTTCTATTCCAGATATCAAATCAATATTATATGTTTTTCAACCTATAATAGGGTAAACAACTTGAATGACGTAAACTGTCATTTTGAAATGAAAACCTCTGTTAAAATCACTAGAAATCTCGGCTGGATTTGTTTTTAATCACACGAATCTGGTTTTATTCATATTTTATACTATTGTAAAAACATGCATTATCGGTCCCATAACATTTCGAACAATGGAGAGAGCCAGCATTTAATAACCTTGTGAATAGTTGCTCATCATTTAGCTCAATTACACTACAGTTGTGGATCCAAGCACTGCATAGCCAATTTTAAATGTGTAAAGATTATACTTTTTTATGAAGGAATACCAAATTGACAACGAGATTTTTCCCTTTCAATTTATTATAGGCCAATTTTCTGGGTAATTTCAAAGTCGTAAAATGTAAACATGATAAAAGAAAATAAGAACAGTCTACATAAAATGTCTATTGTGTATAATATACTTGTTGTTGTTTGGTTGGGTTGTGTGAGCTGGGACTTTCCCTTGATATTTTCACACGTATTAAACATCTATTTTTATATTTTAGGTGAAAATATGGTTTCAAAACAAGCGCTCCAAATATAAGAAGATAATGAAGCACGGCGGCGGACCAGAGGGGGAACATATCCATAGTACGTCAGCCATCTCTCCCTGTTCACCTGGAATGCCACAGCTTTGGGAAGTGGCAGTGGCAAACAAAGGGACACATGTGCACCCGAACAATTACATGAACAATTTTGGTCACTGGTACCCATCCCATCACCAGGATCACATGCCGAGACCGCAAATGATGTGAACGGACAATTTTAACGCGCAGCGCAAACAGTGCTGTAAATATCATACGGGCCTAAGGGCACAGGCTGACAAACACTCAAGCACATTTCATTTATTATGTTAGAAATGTGTACGGTGTGTCAAATTTTATGGTTATTTTATTCTAATGTATGTTTTTGTTAAGATGTTTGTTGTTGGCCCTATGATTATTTCTTATGCTTTCAGTCCTGTGTTTTATTTTGGAACAGCGCTATTGAGAATTGTGCAGGAAGGTAGCAACCATGTTATTTAAGGCTATGACGCAGGAAGAGACATGCACCTGAATATAAGAAGTTATTTATGCGATTAACCGGATATCCCTAGGTTACTTTAGGATTGTCTAGTTTCAGCAGATATAATTTCAAACGAATAAATTGCAGTCCTGTTTTATTAAACTGGCATAAATTACAGCGTCAGCTATTGTGAAGTGATGGTTTTAATCATTTGAAAGTTATTTGTCTGACATATGCAATAGATTTCAATACAATTTTCATGCATAGCTAAATATGATGATGCAAATTTGTATAAAGATTTGAATTAAAAGCATTTGATTGAATACTCGGTCAGATGTAGATTATCACATTTTGTAATTACTATGAATCAACTACAATCCAAATGTTGGTAATGTGGGAGGCCTATTTTTGCCTAGACATTGTATTCGCATTGCCGTGACACGGATTCGAACCGAGGTTGATGCGACCAGAATGCAGAGAAGCCTACTATCCACAAGCACAAGTGGGCCATTAGTCCAAGCCGAAGTGACACAAGGTCTGGTTAACATGCAAGGTCCGGTTAGCATGCAGTCCACATTAACAATATCGTAGTTATTTACAGTTACAGAATGAAAAAAACATGCAGAAAACCTGTTGTGTTGCTCAATGTAAACGCATAAGCAGGTCCGAATAGCAGGCGGTTATCAATATCCTACTCCCACGTAATGAACTACAGCCAACAAGAAAAGACCTGTGGCTACAGGCTTTTCTGCGGAGAGTATTGTAGTGACCTTAGCGTTCTAGTGGTGGTATGTGAAAACCATTTCATCACAGGTGAGACATTAGACACATTTTGAATAGTCCACTTTCTACTTGTCTACAGTTTCTACTTGTATAAATACTTTTTAGTTAGGCTAACAGTTTGCCAATATTTACTCGAATGGACTGAAATTTGAGCCTAATTATTAGTACCATCGCTTGTAATTAAGCAACGTTATAATCGAATGCTTAGACATCTTACTGTGACTGACTTAATTTAAATGTAATTTGACGCATAACCTGGGTAAATTGAACTCAAGCCATTTAGACCGCAATGCAATTGCGTCTGTAATAAGCTACAATTCTACCAGGCAAACGCAGCGTTCAATTTATATACCGTTGTTTTGCCAACACAATAACTTGGTGATTGAGAAAAGCTGCCAGGAGAATTGCATTTGGAAATGTTTACGTCTTTCTCGTAGCCAATGGTTAACCTTGACAGCCACAGGTTATATTCCATCAGCCGGGCAGTGCTGCAACGTTATAGGCTATTTAATAATACCGCTACAATAAATTAGACAATTAGACTAAATTAGAAACAAATAGGATATCATTTGCAAACAATTCAAATCCATGTCTGTACGCACGTATAATTACTTAGGACTAGCATTAAAGCCATAAACCAAAGCCTAGTATAGTAGACTAAAGCCAAGTTCTTTCGGATTTTCTAAACCCAATTATCGGAACCCATAATTGTTTGGAATACATTGTGTTTAATTTGTTATTGTATTTGAAATATCCAATATGACAAGAGTTTTGCAATTGCTCCTACATCTAAATAGTAGCTACACATATATTTTGTCAACTTTTCGTAAGATAAATCAAATATTCCTTTTGTAAATGCATTGTGTGTACAGATGATGGTTGTTTTTCGTGCAGCTACACCCTTAATTCGAGGTCAAAGCCCTTATGCTCTCAGAAGATCATGGAAGTGAGAGCACATCTGGACAAGTGAGAAATATTAAGGTTTTGTTGAATAAACCTTTCATTCGTCCAGGATAATTACCAGCTGCCCAAAGCCCCTTCCCCCAACCCATACGTTGAAGAAAGAATGAATGTCCACGAAATTAGAAATACAAGAACCTGCTAGTGACAGAACCTTTCACTGCACGATACAGGTGTTCATTATAATATGCAATTTGATTTCACTGAATATAAACGGATAAATGCAACGTTTCCAATGGGGACCTAAGAGGAAACAGGCCGTTAAATTAATCGCAATTACATTGTTTCTGTGTATTTTGATTTCGAAGAAATTATAAAACCCTTTTTTGTGTTGTTCTTTATTTCCAGGCACGTAGGCCTATAACTAAATTAGGGATTTCTCACTTCGCTTTTGGTTTTTAAACATGTCGTGTGAAGAGGGGTCCAGTAATTGCCAAATTTCTGACAAGGAAGAAAGCTGTCTGTTGTCACAATACAATGATAAATTAGTGTATAGGTCCATTCGATCACGAAGCAGCGACTGATTAATAGTACTTTGCACTGATTTGAACATTCTGGCGTTTAAACTGTTTGACCATGTGAACGAGTTATTTATATTACTGTAAACCATGTGAACTGGAGCACGTTAATATTCATTCAGTTACAAATTGCGTGTTGAGCATTGATTAAAGACACATAATGCTTGATCTTAAAAAAGTAGCCTACCATGTTTTTCACGAATAATCTCTTGCTTTCCGGTTCAATTTACAGATGTCAGAATCGAATTGAGATTATTTCCCTATTTATACTGGGATCTGTTTATTTTAAATTGGCGGCAAAAACGTATTTATATGTAAATGTTTTTGGATACAACCATTATTGTTAGTGATGTATGAGCTGTGATGTATTTCGCAAATTAATGTTAGCAATCCTTTTTCATATTTAAGATTACATTTTTGATTTGTTGTTGAAATAACGGAGTAAAATACCTGTTTATAGTGTGTATATCATGATCAATATGTTGAAAACATAGAAGCATAATACAAAAAGAACAAACTAGCTTGCTGTTTATTCCCCATAAGCCTCAAACACCTTTGCTTTAGCCATTGTCATAAATATACTGTGCATACACTTACCTTTAAGGGTCTCAGCGTGCACTTGCAGAGAAAAACCAAAGAGCCTTAGCAGTCTTATATTCCCCCTTCCTTGAACAAGATAAAGATAACTACCTCATTTACATATCCTTACAATGGTTGCAATCTTTCTTTATATATACACTCTACTTTCCTTTTTGCTGTGATTATTGGGCTTGTTAACATGCACCCCTTGTGAAAAAGAACAGTGGGGCAAATGTTGCTGAATGAAGTGATGGGGCATCAGACAAAATTATAGGCAATTACCCATCTCAAGATTAGAATAATGGCTGTTCGTGTTGGACAGACAGAGTAGGGCCTTTCAAACAGAGCAATTACCTAGGAAATTCAAGGGAAAGTCAAAAGACTGTAGATGTGACAAACGAAACCTAGACTGGAAGTCAGAGTGGGAGATGGTGATGATACACATTGGAATTTCTAACGGATCAATGCTACAGAGGCCTGCCCGGTTTATCAGGATTGGAGGTGCCTGGAGGGTTTTAATTGCAGGGTAGCAGTGACAGGGGGCCATGGGGATGCTCTAGTCTGAATCCCAGAGCCTTCAGTGCTGGCGAAGATGCTCTATGGTGATTATTGTTATTAACTTGAGTGATCTCTATAAGTATGTGTAGCTTCCTTCTTTGGAGATAATTGCCTGGTTTGGTTTCATTCAAGTGAATGGTTGACTCCTGCACAATGTTACCCTTCGGTGGGATTCTCGGAAAAAACAACACACACATGGAAACATCAATGTCTGCACACAGCAAAAAAAGAACAACACGATAACAGGACTGAGGATGCAGGCAGCCTACCAACTGTAAATGCCAGAATCATGGTTTATCAAATCCACCAGCAGTAGGAATAGAACCGGTGTGGGTACCACCACCTTCACAAGTCCCGAGGTCAACTGAGGTTCACGAGTCCACAGCTGTCAAGAATGCCTTTCTCATTTCATTTCATTTACGTATGCAACAAATCGACGCTGTTGAGTGATTCCAATGCAATGGGGAAACACCAGGCTTTGAATACATGACGGACAGCTGCGAACAGTCTATCCATGGCTCCATTTGACATCCCGACTACATGGCAACCCCCAGTTCAACCCGTACCCCAGAACCGTGGGGACCACTATGACACCAGTATGTTGACTGCTGATGTGCTTGGGGGAGCATATGAGCTCACGATCCTTGGCACGGTCCCTATTTAGGGCTGTTCTGATGTGTTGCCATGGGATATCGTGTTCAAGTTCAACAGTTCATGACCAGCCAGGACACTTACACTTGCTAAAGTTTGGAGATTATGAAGAGACCTTATTGAACTCTAAGGCCCACACACACTCATCCCAAGCTCAGAGCCACTCTGTACATTTGTCCTCAACAGAAATAGCAGGATCCCTTGAGGACATATATGCAGCAAGCTGTAACCACAGGCCACACACGTCGAGGCACACAGGAAAGGTCATGTGTGTATGTAGATGGCAAAGACAGCAGAGATTCAAGTAAGATTTGGTATTTCTTATCCTGCATAGCTTAGTGGTTGGAATGTTGGCGCACTAACTGAAAAGCTGGTGGTTTGAATCCCTGATTGGACAAGTAGATAGAAAGGGTTTAGTTTGCTCCTGAGGCATTTAAATCTAATTTCTTGTGTAAGTTCCTCTGAACATAAATCTATGTCTAGTGATGTAAACATTTGGATATTAACACTTACAAAACTAAATTTATGCGTTTTGTATTGCACATTGTACACAGCTGAACTTCTTATTAATCTGTTATGTTTCAAATTAAAAGTAATATTAAATTATGGAAATGTTGTTAATTTCGAGGTGTGTTATTCTATACATTTTTTGGATTGAGAATCACTAATATGGAATATACATAAAAAAGTTGATGTACCGTAAGTTTGCATACCCCTGGAGAATCAGAATCAGAGAGATTTTTATTGCCAAGTAAGTTTTACCAAACAAGGATTGTATTCTGGTCTGTTGGTGCAAGTGTTATTTGTACATAAATCAAAGAAATGTAAACATTTTTTACTTTTAAGGCGCAGGATATGAGCAGAATGAGATCTGGATATTTACACTATTTGGACAGGTATATGTATATAGGCTATACCATGCTGCTTACATTATACTGTACATTACAGTATATTATATACATTGCACTGTGGATATCCTGCGTTCCTGCTCCCTATATATATGTATTGGTTCCTGGAGCATGTTCATGAGGCCTACTGTTGTTGGAAAGAAACTGTTCTTGAAGCGGGAGGTCTTGGTCTTGAGACCTCAGCCTTCTGCCGGAGGGAAGAGTTCTAAATAGTCAATTTCCAGGGTGGGAGGAATCGGCCATAATCTTTGTTGCTCTCCTCCTAGATCTGGAGGCGTGTAGGTCTTGTAGCAGAGGCAGCTTGCAGCCAATCCCCCTTTCTGCAGAGTGAATGATGCGCTGCAGCCTGCCCTTGTCTAAAACACACAGTATACTACCGATTCCTGACCTGGCGCGGCGCCAAAGTCACGTCATGGGAGTGCCGTAACCATTTATACTCGTGCGTGGTGCTTGCGACACAAGTTGCAGTCTTCGCCTGAACACTGGTGTCGCAACTGAGGAGAGGCTACCGACTTTGATATTTTCACGGACTAGAAGAATAATAAAATGAAAACGATGGCAGAACTGTTAGCAGCATAACGTTAATGTCAACAGTGGCTAAGATTATCTTAACTGTGTTGTTATCAACCATTTACAGTTTAGTTATCAACCATTCACTGTGTTATTAGGAATCGATTACTGTGCACTCGAACTCGTCCTTGCTTCCTGTTTCTGCTTTGGCGCGCGCTGCTGAAAAAAAAGCATGGTGTGCGCCCTTGGCTTGTGCGCTCGAAATCCCCGGGTGTGTTAAGTATACTGTAGGCATTAGGCAGAGGCTTAAGGTTACCAGATTGTAATGTATGAGGTCAGGATGGACTCTATGATGGCAGTGTAGAAGTGCACCATCATAGTCTTTGGCAGGTTGAGCTTCTTCAACTGCCGCAAGAAGAAAATCCTCTGTTGTGCTTTTTGTGAGGGAACTGATGTTCACTTGAGGTTCCAGGCCCTGGTGGCACCCAGGAAGCAGAAGGACTCCACAGAGTTAACTGGGGGGGAGTCACACAAGACAATGCGGGCAAGGGCAGCTGGGCTTCTCCTGAATACCCACAATCATTATAGAAAATATAAAAACAAAGAAAATATTGACCCCTGAAAATTACCCCTCTTCAAAAGTCTGCATACCCTTAGTTCTCATACTGTGTATTGCCCCCTTTAGCATCAATGAGAGCGTGCAGTCGTCTGTGATAGTTGTTTATGAGGCCCCGAATTCTTGCAGGTGTTATAGCTGCCCATTCGTCTTGGCAAAATGCCTCCAGGTCATGCAAAGTCTTTGGTCGTCCTGCATGAACCACACATTTGAGATCTTCCCAGACGTGTGGTTCTGAGTGGCTCGATGATATTAAGGTCAGTAGACTGTGATGGCCACTCCAGAACCTTCAACTTTCTCTGCTGTATCCACTGGAGGGTCAACTTGGCCTTGTGCTTAGGGTCAATGTCATGCTGGAAAGTCCAAGTGTGTCCCATGCACAGCTTTTGTGCAGAAGAATGCAAATTGTCTGCCAGTATTGTCTGATTACATGCTGCATTCATCTTGCCATCAATTTTCACAAGGTTCCCCATGCATTTAGAGTTCACCCCCCCCCCCAAATTATCAGTGAGCCACCACCATGCTTCAAAGTGGGGATGGTATTCTTTTCACTATACACTTGTTGACACCTCTCCAAACATAGCGCTTATGGTTGTAACCATAAAGCTCTATTTTGTTCTCTTCACTCCAAATTACGAGCCTGCTCAGTGCATCTGTGTTAGAGCTTACAAACTCATTGACTATTTGTACACAGACACAAATTGCATTGAAAATGTCACAGGTGTGGGAGATTTACCTGTAATTGCCATTTGAACATGTGTGTGTCGCCTTGTGTGTCTGTAACAAGGCCAAACATTCAAAGGTATGGAAACTGTTGATCAGGGCCATTTGGGTGATTTCTGTTATCAATATGGTTTACAAAGGAGACAAACAACTATGTGATAATTAATGGCTCCATATGATTGCTATCCTTACATTACAGTCAGATCTTTGCATGAACAGTCATATTGTCAAAATCATTGCAGAAATTTCACCATTTCTGCCAGGGTATTCAAACTTATGAGCAAACCTGTATGTAAACGTAAGCCCATAGGTTATGGCTGCAGCTATATGTTGTAAAATAGTAAAATAAACCCTATACAGCTGTGTGATTAGCATTGGCTAATGTAAACATAAGCCTATAGGCTATGGCTGCAGCTGTGTGTCAAAGTAATAAAATAAAACCTAAACAGCCGTGTGATTAACTTTGGTTTCATCTACAGCCATCATGTTCAGCATGCTGGCTGTACACCTCTGGTTGTGCTAGTACTGGCTGATGACCCAGCATCTCTTCTACTGACAAAGTTAAGCATAGCATCTGTAAATAATAGATAACAATACTATTATTATGTGTATCCACTGCATCAGGCCCATAATGCTTCTCCCAGATTTCTTTTTATACATTTTGAAATATAAAATACTATGGTTAAATACTTGATGTTTATTATTTAATGAGATGTGCCTATTGCTCCGTATATTTTATTGAGGACCAAGGTTTCTCCCGCGCCTCGGGTGATTACGGAAAGAGAAGCACCTGAGATCAATCTAGTGTGTGTGTATATTAACAGTCTAGCAACACTGTATGTTGCTGGTTATTGTGTTTGTCACTCTCGTGAAGACGGTTAAGTCTATTCCTTTGTTTAGCTATTTAGCTCTCTACGTTACACTGTCTGTTAGGACGATTTGTCTACTACGTTACGGTGGAACATGTGTATGGTTTCTCCTTGATATTGGGAGTTTATGTTTTTTCTTGCTGCTCAAGACAATACCGTATATAATAGATTATGTTGGCATTTAACCCTGCTTCTGTTTCCAATTCTTCCGCACCAACTTCATAACAGTCTGGACTGGTCCCCACAGAGGTTGCTGCTGGAAAATGCAAGTTTTAGTTCTGGCTAATACATATTAATGTCGGGACCCTGACCCCTTGAACCTTTTTACCTTTTCCTTGTGTTTCTATCCCCTGATCCTGGTTGCCTTGTGTGTGTGTTTGGTCTGTCTCTATATTTGTTTCTCTTCATCATGTTCCCGAGCACCAGTTCCTGTATTCCCTGCACTCCTGAAGGCACCATTCCCATCACCGCTGATCCTGAGCACCTGTTTCCTCTGCCGCACCTGCGGCTGATTGCCGCACTCCCTTTAATAGGGAGGTGTTGGAATAGCAGTCCCTGACAGATTATTGTACTGCCAAGTGCGTTCTCAGTGCGATTCTAGTGTTATATATTGTCATTCTAGTCAGTCCTGAGTTCCTGTTTTCTAAGATTTGTAGTCTGTTATGCCTGGTTACTCATCCTGCTATTTCCATTTGCAATCCAGGACCATTTCATTTGTCCACCCGTACACCCAACCTGCTTACCCTCTGCTGTGGGTTTCCTGAACCACCTGTCTGCTGTCTCATCCCGGGCTTCAGTGTATACCCCTTTTGCCACCCCAACTCCGTGTGACATCTGTCCACCACCAAGACAAACCGGTTCAGCCTCATCACCCAAGCCATCACTTCACAACTGTTCTGTCTCTCTCCCTGGATCGTCTCTACACTTTACATACCGTTCTGTTACCAACCATCAACTAATCCAACTGTACAAATAAACGTCAATATCTTTATTACCTTACCTGTGTCCATCTCTGCCTCAGGGTTCTCCCCTGTTCCGAGCTCTGATTGTGACAATTAACGTATGTTCCCGTGCAATGTGGTTCTCTTTTTAGAGTTGCAGTTTATAAAACGTTATCAAATGTAATAAATAGTTGTATCTCACTCTCAATTTCTCTCGCACAAAATCAGAAACACAACCCTGGAAGTGGCTGGCAATCAAGCAAGACACAGGCAGACCAAGAGTTGCACTGACTAGCTAGCTAGGTTAGCAAGACAGACTAGAGAGAGAATCAATGGCATTAACCTAGCACATCAACCTAACGTTATTGTTTAATAACGTGACGTTATAACGTCAAGTTATTAAACAGTAATGTTAAATTAACGTTAAATTGATGTGCTAGGTTAATGCCATTTACTTACATCAAACTTGGAGAGGAGAGAACACAAGTTTTCCTGATTGCAGTTCCTGAAAGTCACTCTCATGGGGATTTGTTCTTCTCTTCTTGTGACCAAAAGGCAAATTACACTTCATCCTCTCATCGAAGTAGTAATTGACACAAGTGACCAGTGTTGGGTATTAAGTAACGCATTACAAAGTCAGACTACCTTTTTTGGTAAATAGTAACCTAACGCATTAGTTTCACCATCAAGTACTAGTTACATTTAAAACGAGATAATTAGTTACATATACACTATATTTTCCCCTTTTATGTTTTAGAACAAAAGTAAATAATTTATTATGCATCCCTGCTTTTTTGAAACTATCAAAAAGCAGGGAGGAAAAATAAACGTGTCCTGTGAACACCTGTCGAGTTCGAAGAAAATGGATAGTTTGTCCTCGTTCTTCTCACTCATACATTTTAGACTGAAATGGGGGATCTTCTACAACGAGTTGAGGTATGTTATTTTCAAGTGATTTTTTCGCCAGTTATTCCTATAAACTCGCATTGAATACGTCAATTATATCACAAAAATCGTCCAATTGTGCTTTAACTGGCAATTAGAACGCATATTATGGTCATTTTCACTTTTTAACATGATTAAGGTGTGCACGGATTCAGTAACATCCATTCAAAACGTGTTTATTTGTGCCAATAAAAACACGTTCAGAATGGCTATAATTTTTCCATTCAACAGATCTATACTGTACCCTTTAGATTTAGAATGTATTCTCCATGTGTGTCCATTAATTATGGTAGCAGTAGCATTACTAGGAGTGAAATCCCATTGCATATTGAATGCAACTTAAATTCATTCATTTTATCTGTATATCTTTACTGAGTAAAATTTAGTTTTATACATTGAGATGAAATTGGTTGTTTAGGGTCCAAGGTTGGAGTCCATTAAGACCCTGGTTCAACCTCACACACACACACACACACACACACACACACACATA